>APFE031123694.1:35636-102063 GCA_000404065.3 Pinus taeda | reverse complement strand
CTTGAAATCGCAACAATTTATCCTTTTCTTCTAATTTACCTTTTAAGATATTTACCTCAACCTGATGTTGTTCTTCCTTTTTCAGATACTATTCCCTTAGGTCTTCTTCAGCTTTTCTTCCTTCTTCCACTTGTTGCTTCAATTTGATCACTTCATGTTCAAGAGCTTCTATGTTTTGCTCCTTTGATTTTTCGAGATCTTCTTTTAGAGAGAATATCTTTGCTTCAAGACTCTGAATTGTTATGCTCTGATCTTTTACTATATCCTGCAATTTCTCCCTTACCCTGGTTACTGTCTCCAATTGTTCGTTTAATTTGGTAACTTCTTCAGTTTCTGCATTCTTCTTATCATATGCCATGAGACTTCTAATGTCTTCGCTACCATTGAATGAGTCATTACTTTAACATGGGTATAATAGCTTCTATTACCTTCTTCCGACATCTTTCCTTTGTTATGAGGGCATTTAGCAGCATAGTGACCAACTCTACCACATGAAAAGCATTTGAAAGGTAGCTTACCTTTGAATCGTCCAGTTCCCCATTCAATATTCTTGACAAAATTTACCTCCTCTTCTTCCTCTGACATGTATCCTGATGCCTCGAATGCAGCTTCTGATGGTCCCACTTTTCGCATCTCAAAAGCGGTTAAGATTCCGTGAAGCTGTGACATGGTCATTTTTTGTAGATTCTCCTTTTCTTCTATGGCAGACACTTTGGAATCAAATTTAGCAGACAGGGATCTCAAAACCTTTTCAACTAAGACAAATTCCTTAAATTCTTCACCCAAATCCCTCATACAATTTACAATCTCATCCATACGCAAAAAGTAATTAGCTATGCTTTCATTACTATGCATCTTAAGATTTTCATATCGGATTCTAAGAGTTTGAAGCTTTGCTCTTTTTACCTGTTCATCTCCTTCGTAGCTTAGAATGATTTCGTCCCATATTTCCTTAGCTGATTTGTAATGCATGATCTTCATAAATTCTGATTGTGTCAAAGTTCCCAATAAGACAATAACAGCTTTGGCATTGAGCTCATATTTCTTTTTCTCGACTGCATCTGTAGGAATTGCTGATGGGAAATTGTATCCACTTTCTATGATTCCCCAAACTTTTGCTCCAAGTGATTGTAGATATGTTGTGTTTCTTATCTTCCAGTGGGTAAAGTTGCTCCCGTCAAAGACTGGTGGCCTGATATGTGCCTCTTTTTCTAGATTAGCCATTCCGATGGATCTTTTCCTTCAAGCGATCAAGCTTCTTCAAAAGGACCTACTCTGATACCAATTGTTGGAAATAATACTGAGAGTGGTGGGGTGAATCAGTATTATCAAATCAGATACTTTTTCTTTTTCACACTCAGATTCATATACGCGACTTCAGTTAAGGATATACGCGTATATACGCGACTGTATTAAACGCAACAAGCGTATATGCAACAATCTTATTATTCAGTTAGCTTATCTTCAGTAAATGCATCATAACATTATTAACCACATTAGCAGTAAACAGGTGTAGTAAAACAATACAGATCATCACACATAAGAAGCACACATGAACACCATGATATAAGGTGGAAACCCAATGTGGGTGAAAACCACCTGCTGCAATTCGTCTCTTTCTTCCTTTAATAAGAAACTTCTTTTGCAATGCACTGGTGTAGTCCTTTACCAGCATGCAGGCTACAACCTGCAGAGGGCTACAACCCTCTCTCGTTTTCCAGTTACTTCTGGAAGGGAGCTACAACCCCCTTAGCTCGTGTACTAGCGGATATACTAGTACGTAGGTGCTGACCTACGGAAGGCTGCAACCTTGTTTTCTTCAGGGACCACGTTTCATCATTTTTCAGACTGGATCCATAACTCCAAAACAATCACTGCTGCAATACAATCATCCACTTTTACTTGCATCATAAATATCTAAATCACCCAAAACTGAATCAATGAAACCCTGTCATCAAAAACACAGAATGCAAACCAGAGCCCAGAACTCTGCAACAACCAGTAGAATCAACAGCAACCTGAAATACCAAATCTCATAATGCATACGGCACTTTACTATACCAAAACCGTGTGTATACGCGCTTTCACCTCATACAACCCGCGTACAGATCTAAAGATAATTACTTGTACCTTCATTGTTATATCAACCCAATCCAAGCAGCACAAACTGATAACCAGCAATACTAGACTTCGCACTTCGTCAGACGTTCATTCCTTGCTCACTCTTGCTCCTCATCTTGGCCTAATGATCTTCTCCTTATATAGGTTAGGCTTCTCTCAATAGCATGGCCCAAAACCATGTAGAAACAATACCATGAACCCAATACTTGGAGTCGACACTTTGGACCAAATACTATGGACCAAATACCACGATTTCCAACATGTACGCGCCTTTACTCTTATTAACCCGCGTGTATATGCGTACGCCCATTCTGCTTTTCTAAGCCATGTATATACGCCCTTTCTTCACGGTCAGCCTACGTATATCTCTCTGTTTACCTGCTACACTGTGATCTGTCCTCTGAGTGAATTTCCGTCACCTGTATCATTCCTCTGAGTGAGTTTCCATCAAGGACAACACCTGAATCATAATGCCAACAAGGAAGCCCTTAATCAATTCTTCTTATATTCTTCAATAGCTGAGGGGGGGGAGAGAGTACAAATAGACAAAACTGATATTTATAATAGCAGTAGAAATGTCTTGGCGAGAGAAGACAATGATGGTCAAACATGACAAAATATTCTTCTAGAGATCATCTGTATGGTATGAACAGGATATTCAACAAACTGAGCCAATCATGGTCAAACCTTGACCAAAAATATCTCTGAGAACTCTGATGTCTTCTTTTTGCATTAGATATCACTCCATGGAATAGGACACAGTTAAAAATAGATTTGTAGTTGTCATCATGATGACTCGTTAGGGAACCAAGCACTATTGAAATAATCTTTGAACAGTCATCAAAACAACCTAGGACAACTCCTTGGTTATGCTATTGATATCGGCATATATATAAGCCGTCAAACACCCATACGCAATCCTTGACTATGGTGTTATGTCCTCAGGCTTAACACATTATCTTCCTATAATTTCTAAGGACAATAAACATTACTTCTTGTCCCTCCAATGACACTCCACCATAGTTGTCCCTTAGGTCATCCAACTCGGCTGTCCTACAAGAAGAGAACAACTTCACGCAATCACAAAAGGATGCCCAAATAACCTTGCCTCTATGACGGTGTTGTCACCTACAATAACCCGAAATTCTCTTCTTCTTTCATGCTATCAACAAGCTCCATTTAGCTCAGTTAGTGTCTATCCTTGGTTGTGTATTAGGCCTCCTCCTTCGAGTGGATTAGGCCTCTCTTAATTATAGTTAGGGAATCCTTTAGTCAACTGATTAGGGTTTCTTTAGATAGTGTATTAAGGCTTCTTCAAGGAACGTATTAGGGCTTCTTCACACAGTGTATTAGTGCTTCTTCATTGACTGCATATTAAGGCTCGTCCTTGACTATGTATAAGGCCTTTCTCGGACACATGCTTAGGGCCTCCCTTAAGTGTGGATTAGAGCTCTTATTTCAGCAGATTACATGCTTCCTTAAGTGTGGATTAACTCTCCTCTCGACCTGTGGCTAGTGCACCTTTATGACTTTGTCTAGGGCTTGTCCTTCAGCTGCATATTACGCCTCCTTCACTATGGTTAAATTTCCCTTTTGGGACAATGGCTATGTCACTCTAGATGACTACATCGAGATCTCTTAGATAACCCTTTCCACTACATCCCACTCATGAGAGGACAAACCCAAATGAGTGGAGAGGAGAGAACAAGAGTAATGTGTGCGTTAAATGACTTGAGGCCTCCCCTATTTAAATGCAATGTTGAGGTTGAGCTCGGATTTATTTGGCTGTTGGCCGACCTTGAGAATTTGTCAAATAATATAAATAAGTTCATATCTAGATAAATACATGTTGGAATCAGATGATATTTAGATCAATCCTACACCTCTCCAAGAGAGGAATCCAAGAAAAAAGTTAGTTTCTATAAATAAGATGACGTACATGGAGTTTGGCCCTAGTTGCTAACTTTAACACTCCCTCTCAACTAGGGAAAAATCCATGTATTAATCCATATGTAAGTTGGTAGTATCCCTACCATCAATGCATTTCTCTATTGAACTATGAAGAAGAAGAGGAAGAAGTGATCGAGAATGTATTATACCATTCTGTACTAACCCAAAGTGAGTCCTAGATGAAAGAGAGTGTTTCATATCACTCTTACTGATCTAAAATCAGTTCCAAATAAACACAGTGTCTCATACCACTCTTACTGACCCAAAGTCAGTTCTAATTGATCATAGATCAATATCATCCTTGTATAGGGCATATAGTAGTACACGATGCGTCTATCAAAAGTACAATGGTCCCTATCCTCATTTCCCTTCTCATTGGCTAGATAAGAGGTAGTTCCCATGATTCCCTGACTACATGGGTGGAATTTCTCAACAAAATAAGGATGAAAGACTCATTCTACCTACATGTACCGAGGGGAAGGTTGAACCAGTCATCTTGCACACAAAAAATCACTAGGGGAAGGTTGAACCACTCATCTTATGATTGTGTCTTAGTAGGAGAAGGATGAACCACTCAACCTACCTACATAGCAAATCACTAAGGGAAGGTTGATGATCCAGACTTAAACAGGAACGCAATAAAATACAGAGATAACCATATACACAAAGATGCAGCAGAAATAATACTTCATTTCATTAATGGAAAATACTAGAATATGCTTACAACTAGAAATGGAAATAAACCAGCTAGGGTGATGGTAGCCTATCTCTGAGAAGAGATGTGGTGGCTACATGCCTCTGAATTGTGTTACAATGAGGCTCGAAGGCCTATTTATTGTTGAGAAATAATGGAAAACCCTCACATCCCAAAACCTAACCCTAGAAGATGAAACACCAAATTGTGGGCCCCGTTTGGGTAAATTGGTACATCAATTTCCTGTGGTCATAACTTTGGCACCTGATCTTCGTTTGATGAATAAAATAGCTTGTTAGAAAGATATATCTGAGCACTAAAACTTTGGGAAGGGAAACATTAGTCCATGGACCCACGTTGCCCCTAGATTTCCAAAAAAATGTTGTTTAGGGCCTCAAAATGGTTCCAAAAGTTCAGGGCCCGAAAAACTACTAAAAATAGTAAATTGTGCTACAATTTAGGAAACTGAAAAAGTTGAAAGAGATAGTTGTGGGGGTCCAAATGGCATAGGTGGGTGGACACCAACATCCACCTGAATCATTCCTCCCCCCTTAGGAGGCAATGGTCCCCATTGCGTTGAGTTCCTCCCTAAGATGAGGAAGCTTCTGCTGAGCTGGGTCTTTGGCAAGTTGTTTTGCAAACTCTGATGCCTCCCGAAATGGTGAGAAGCATGGTCAAGGGTGGTACACATTCAACACTTGGTGCAGGCAAAGGAATGGAGGAATGTTGTGCTCCAAAGCATTATTTCCCACAGCCTTGGTAATGGTGTGAGGACCATGTCAGCATGGTCGGAGCTTCTGATGGGCTCTTGTAAGGCGTTCTTTCTGCAAATGCAACCAGACTTTGTTGCCTGCCTGAAGCTTGTGTGGTACCCCTGCGGGTGAGGAGAAGTTGTTTCTGTGTTCTGTCATGACCTTATTCATTTGTTGTTGTTGCTGCATCGAGGAACCCTTCACAGGATTCATGGATGTGGTGATGATCTTCCCCTTGCATTGGGAGCAAATCAGACAAAACATGAATTTCCTAGTCTGGGAGATGAGCTTGCTACCTTTCTTAGCAGTGATCAAAGAGGTGGCGGTAGGTGGGGCTACCTCTGGTATCCTATAGAATGAATTATTCAAAGAAATAATGATAGCACGAGGCCCTCACTCATAGATAGCATGTGACCTCCACAAGTATGGCTGGCCTAATAGCACATCACAAATTTCCAAAGGTGTAACATCAAACAATACCTCATAAGTGAAGCGCTTGATGCTGAAGGGAAGGTGACACTGCTGGAAAACTTTGAGATCTCGTCGTTCATGAAGCCACTCGATATTGTACGACTGCGGGTGTGGTGCAGTCGGTAGGCCCAACCGCTTCATGACCTCTACTGAAATGAGGTTCTTTTGGCTGCCACTATTGACAATGAATTACAGCGGAAAACCCTTCATCCACATCTATGAGTGGAAAAGACGCTCCCCCTACTTTGGGTCTTTGGGCTCATTCTTCTAGATCTTGGATTTGAAAATAGTGGCGTTGTGATCTGCATCAATGATTTGCGTCCATTTTCCGTTCGCCTTGTCAGGTTCTGGCTCAAGATCTGAACATGCTTCTGATTTGGAAGCCTTCAACTCGGCCACCAGCGAATGCTTGGTCCGACACTCACTTGTGTTATGAGTGGGACTCTTATGGAACTCACAACACTTTCTTGTGTCCTTCTTCGGCTTCGTGGTGTTTTTCTTTTCTTGTGGCTTCAATGGGTTGTCTTGGGTCACCCTGCCTTGGATTTCTTCTTTGGGCTTCGGATTTGCAGATCCAAAATTTCGCTTCTTCTATTTGAACTTTTGCTCGATTGTGACAGCATATCGGTACGTTGTGCTGAGTGAGAGGATGTTCAAGAACTCCAGCTCTTCTTGGATATATCTACGTAGGCAACCATTGTATTTGAGTACCAGATGCAACTCAGAATCTTTGATACCCAATTGTGTGTGAAGGGCATGAAAAATGTTTGTGAACTCTGGCACATCTTGGTCTCGTCCTTGCCGCAGTGTGGTCCATTCAATGTATTTGTCCTCAGAGCTTTTGATAGGGTAGTACTGCTCCTTGATGGCATCCCAGAAGTCATTTCAAGTGGGTGTGGCTGAAAATAGTGAGCTTGTACTTTCATCCTTCTGCTCCTAGTAGGTTTCCCACCAGTCCCTGACATGGGGTGCTGCTTTGAGAAGAGCGAAAACAATCTCTTCTCAACTTGAAAATCCATGAACAGAAAAATACCCATCTAGCAGATTTAACCATTTATCTACGGCATCTACATCTATTTGACCCTCAAAGATGGGGATTTCAAAATTAACTTGTACCTTAAATGTTGTGGTGTTTCCAGAGTAGTTATTGGAAGCCGATGTGTCACCTCTGGGTAGCCGTTGAAGGATCTGCACAAAGCTATCCATCATCGCGTTCCTTTTCCACTCGAGGGCTTCTTAGAGCAAGACTTTGATAGGATCTCCTACCTCCTCATCTTTCTTTTCATCTGCTATGGGAGGTCATTAGTATTTGTGAGGCTAGTCTTGCAAAGGTTCGACTAGTTCAAGCCCTAACTCCTTATATCCCAACCTCATTGGGGACATGCAAAGAAAAACAGAGAAAAAGCAGATCGCTCTGATACCACTAATCCGAACTTAAATAGGAATGCAATCAAATACAAAGATAACCATATACACAAAAATGCAGCAGAAATAATACTTCATTTCATTAATGGAAAATACTAAAATATGCTTACAACCATAAATGGAAATAAACCAGCTAGGGCAATGGTAGCTTATCTCTGAGAAGAGATGTTGTGGATACATGGCCCTGAACTGTGTTACAGTGAGGCTCTAAGGCCTATTTATTATTGAGAAACAATGGAAGACCCTTCACATACAAAAATCTAACCCTAGAAGATGAAACGCGAAATTGTGGGCCTCGTTTGGGTAAATTGGTACATCAATTTCCCGGGGTCGTAACTTTTGCACCCGATCTCCGTTTGACGCATACAATAGCTCGTTAGAAATAGCTACCTGAGATATACAACTTTAGGAAGGGAAACAATCACCCATGGACCAATGTTGCCGTCAATTTCCCCAAAAAATGTCGTTCACGGCCTCAAAACGGCTCCGGAAGTTCAGGACCCGAAAAAGTGCTGAAAATAATAAACTGTGCTAGAATTTAGGAAACTGAAAATGTTGAAAGAGAGAGTTGTGGGGGTCCAAATGGGATAGGTGGGTGGCCACCAACATCCACCTAGATTAGTTGAACCACTCATCCTATGGTTTCGCATCACTCCAAGAAGCACCCCATGCCCTTGGAGTTCCTAGAGCTCAATATCCATATCACACAAGACCCTCAGGAGAGGGTCTCTCCATGACTCGTAGTCATTCTCAGAAAGTCAAGAATTCGACCTTTCCTAGGGTCTTCGCTAGAATACAGATGACCCACACATCAGTCCTAATGTGATGGAGCCTTATTTCTCCTCGTTATACCACATCCCAAATAAAGTGGTACCTGATGTCTATGTGCTTGGAGCAATGATGAAATACAGTATTTTCTGATAATCAGATCCTACTCTAGTCATCACAGAGGATCATAGTGGTATCCAACACATGTCTATATAGTTGACTAAAGAGCTTTCATAACTAGACAACTTCAGAGGAGGCCATACTCACAACTATGTATTTTGCATCAGTGGTGCTCAAAACAACTAACTTCTACTTCTTGTTCATCCAGGATATTGAAGCAGAACCCAAAGAGAAATAGAATCTAGAAGTACTCTTGTGATCCACCAGAGTACTTGGCCAATCAGAATAACCATGCAGCCTCACATCTCCAACAGTGTATCTCAGTCCATGAGAGATTGTGCCCCGAAGATATGTTAGAATATTCTTGCCACCAATCCATTGTGAGTGAAGAGGCTCAACCATGTATTGGCTCAACATGCTAGCTAGAGAACATATATCCAGATGGGAGTTCACCAAGAACATCAATGCTCCTATGAATTGACGATAATCATAAGAATTACCCAATTTAGGTATGGAAACAGTATCGCATAACTTATTAATGTTAAGCTCCATCAGGGTTGTCACAAGATTGCAATTCACCATTCCAAACCTAGAATCCAACTCCCTCTTACGTTCATAAATGATGAGTTTTGCACCTATGAGAGAGAGGTCATCCCTATAAGGTATAATTACGAGATGTCCATTATCCATAACCTTAAAGAAAAGGTTTGGATCTGATTCGCTCCTAGTGAATCTCAACTTCATCAAATAGTTGTCTATCCTCTCATACCAAGCCTGAGGTGCTTGGTTCAATGATCCGGATTTAAACAGGAACACAAAAAATCACAGAGATAAACATAAACATAAAGATGCAGCAGAAATAATACTTCATTTCATTAATCTAGAATACTAAAATATGCTTACAAAGAGAAATACAAATACACCAGCTAGGGTGATGGTAGCTTATCTCTAAGAAGAGATGTGGTGGCTACATGCCTCTGAACTATGTTACAATGAGGCTCAAAGGCCCATTTATTGTTGAGAAACAATGGAAAAACCTTCACATACCAAAACCTAACCCTAGAAGATGAAATGCCAAATAGTGGGCCTCGTTTGGGTAAATTGGCACATTAATTTCCTGGGGTCATAACTTTGGCACCTGATCTTCGTTTGACATGTACAATAGCTCGTTAGAAAGATCCATCCGAGAACTATAAATTTTGGAAGGTAAACATCAGTCCATTGAACCATGTTTCTCCCAGATTTCCCAAAGAACAACCATTAAGGCCTCAAAATGGCTCTGGAAGTTCAGGACATGAAAAAACTACTAAAAATAGTAAATTGTGGTATAATTACGAAAACTGAAAAACTGAAAGAGAAAGTTGTGGGGGTCCAAAAGGGATAGGTGGGTGGCCACCAACATCCACCTGGATCATTCCTCCCCCCTTAGGAAGCAATGGTCCCCATTGCATTGAGTTCCTTCAACTGCTGAACTTTCTCCTTGGTGAGTTGTTCTGCAATCTCAAATGTGTCTAGTAATGGTGGGAAGCATGATCGAGGGTAGCACACATTGAAAACTTGGTGTAGGCGAAGGAATGGAGGAATGTTGTGCTCCAAAGGATTGTTTCCCATAGCCTTGGTAATGGTTTAAGGACCATGTTGGAATGATCGGAGCTTCTCATGGGCTCTTGTAAGGCATTCTTTCTATAGATGAAACCAGAATTTGTTGCCCACACGAAGCTTGTGTCATACCCCTGTGGATGAGGAGAAATTGTTCCTGTGTTTCGTCACGACCATATCCCTTTGCTATTGTTGCTACATGGAGGAATCCTTCGCAGGGGTCATGGACGTAGCAATGATCTACCCCTTACTTTGGGAGCGAACTAGACAGAAAATAAATTTCCAAGTATATGAGATGAGCTTGTTGCCTTTCTTAGCAGTGATCGAAGAGGTGGTCGTAGGTGGGGTTACCTCTGATATCATCTATAATGAATTATCCAAAGGAACAATGATAGCACAAGACCTTGACTCATACATAACATGTTGCCTCCACAGGTATGGTTGGCCTAATAGTACATCAAAAACATCCAGATGTGTAACATCACACAATACCTCATCTGTGAAGGGCTTGATGTTGTAGGGAGGGTGGCACTGCTCGCTAACTTTGAGATCTCATCCTTCATGAAGCCACCAAATCCTGTACAGTTGCAAGTGTGGTGTAGTCATTAAGCCCAACCACTTCAAGGCCTCTGCTAAAATGAGGTTCTTTTGGCTCCCACTCTCAACAATGTATTGTAGCGGTGAACCCTTCTCCCACATTTGTTAGTGGAAAAGACGCCCCCCCTCCTCTGGGTCTTCGGGCTCATTCTTCTGGATCTTTGTAGCGATAATAGTGACACTAGGCTCTGCATCAATGATCTACTTCCCTTTCCCATTCTCCTTGTTGGGTTCTGACTCAAGGTCTAAAGCCTCCAACTCAGTCGCTAGTGATTGCTTGGTCCAACACTCACTTGTGTTATGAGTGGGACTCTTGTAAAACTCACACCACTTTCCTATGTCCTTCTTGGACTTTGTGGTGTTATTCCTTTCTTGTTGCTTCGACTAGTTATCTTCGGTCACTCTACCTTGGCTTTGTCCTTTGCTCTTCAGATTTGTGGATCCAAAGTCACGCTTCTTCTGTTTCAACTTTTGCTCGATTTTGACAATGTATCGATACGCCGTGATAAGCGAGGAGATGTTTAGGAAATCCATCTCTTCCTGGATGTATAATTGTAGGAAACTGTGGTATTTGAGTACCAAATGTAGCTCAGAATCCTTGATACCCAACTGTGTGCGAAGGGCATGAAAAACGTTTGTGAGATCTGGCACATCTTGGTACCTTCCATGCCATAGTGTGGTCCATTTGATGTATTTGTCCTCATAGCTTTTGATAGGGTGGTACTACTCCTTAAAGACATCCTAGAATGAATCCCAAGTGGGTGTGGGTGAAAATAGTGAGCCCATACTTTTGTTCTTCTACTCACAGTAAGTTTCCCACTAGTCCTTGACATGGGGGGCTACTTTGAGAAGAGGGAAAACAATCTTTTCTCGACTCGAAAATTCATGAACATAAAAATACCCATCTAGCATATTTAACCATTTATGTATGATATTTGCATCTATTTGACACTAAAAGATGTGGATTTCAAAATTAACTTGTACCTTAAATGGTGTTGCATTTCCAGAGTAGCTATTGGAAGTCGATGCGTCGCCTCTGGGTACTTGCTGAAGGATCTGTGCAAATCTATCCATCATCACGTTCCATTTCCACTTGAGGGATTCTTCGAGCAATATTTTGATAGGATCTCTTGCCCCCTTGTCTTTCTTTTCATCCACCATGGAAGGCCGTTGGGATTTGTGAGGTTGGCCTTGCAAAGATTCAACCAGCTCAAGCCGTAACTCCTTATATCCTGACCTTGTTGTGGAGAATAAAAGAAAAATATAGAAAAAGTAGACCGCTCTGATACCACTGATCTAGATTTAAATAGGAGCACAACAAATTATAGAGATAACCATAAACATATAGATGCAGTGGAAATGATACTTCATTTCATTAATGTAAAATACTTAAATATGCTTACAAACAGAAATGAAAATACACTGGCTAGGGCGATGGTAGCTTATCTCTGAGAAGATATGTGGGGACTACATTCCTATTAACTATGTTACAATGAGGCTTGAAGGCCTATTTATTGTTGAGAAACAATGGAAAACCCTCCACATACCAAAACGTAACCCTAGAATATGAAATGCCAAATTGTGGGCCCCGTTTGGGTAAATTGGTACATCAATTTCCTAGGGTCGTAACTTTGGCACTCGATCTCTATTTGACATGTACAATAGCTCATTAGAAATATCTGTCCAAGAACTATAACTTTGAAAAGAGAAACATCATTCCATGGACCCATGTTGCTCCCAGATTTCCCAAAAAATGTTGTTTAGTGCCTCAAAACGGCTCTGAAGTTCAAAACTTGAAAAACTGCTAAAAATATTAAATTGTGCTATAATTATGGAAACTGAAAAACTAAAAGAGATAGTTGTGGGGGTCCAAACAGGATAGGTGGATGGCCACCAACATCCACCTAGATCATTCAAACCATAGAAATCCTTCTTCAACCTCCATATATGACATTACCAGTCATGCCGCTCGAACCACTTGAGTTGTTCCACATCTATAGTCTTGGTATTACTTGCAATTTTTTCATGGGTACATCTCGTTCATATAGCTTTGTGCTCTTCTTTGAACTCAGGTATTCCTATCACCATGTATCTCACATCATGTAGGGCCTTATAATGAACATCCGCAAACCTACGATGCCATAGTTCAAATTGAAGAGATATATCACAAGAAATGCCCCCCAATTGACTTCCTACAACTTGATACAAAGTTCCAACCCTAAACCCAAGAGTAAAAGCATATTTAAAATTTCTTTTCCAAACACGTACCGTTTCATCGATGAATTCCACCTTGTAAGCTTTGTCTTTTGTTGCTGAAATGGACACCAGGTTCTTCTTCAGATCAAGTACATATATAACTTCTTGTAAATGAATCGTGTTGATTCAATTAAAGAGTAACATTCCCTATACCCTTTACGAGATAGGTGGCATCGTCTCCAAGCACAATCTCCAACTTTGTTTCCTTCTCTATCATATTAGAGAGAGCTTCCTTGTACTCAATGATGTGCCTTGAAGCACAACTATCAATAAGAAAGTTCCCAAAAGAGTCCGGAGAAGACGTCATGGAGAGGGTTGATATAAGATAATACTCGATTTTCTTATGAGAAATAACATTTGATTTTTTATACCTAGCGTTCATGGCTTTCTTAGATGGGTAACCTTGATGTCCTGCATTCCTTTTTCCTTTACCATTTAACCTGCCTATTGACATTATGATGTATGTGTTGTACTTGCTGGAAACCCACTTGCAATAGAACAACTCACTTGTATATGGTACTAGAAGAATCTACAGAAGAGATATCAGATGTGACAGAATGCATGACAGTAGTGTTTACAAATATGATGAAATGTAGGGCAGCTTCAAGGAATTAGTTCAGAAGGAAAATCACTTAGATGAAAGATCACAATATAGTAGGTAAACAACAAAGAATTATAGATCATTCTTCACAAAATGGAGAAAGAGGGGTATACGTAGGTTCACCTTGACGAAGTTGTGTATACACGCGAGTTAATAGAACAAAAGGCGCTTACAACATACACATGCACTTTCACAGAAGGAAAAGTGTGTACACCTTGGAAAACTAAGTTTTTGGTCAAAAGTATATGATCCATGGTATTGGTCCAAGGTATCTAGCCCAAGGAATTGACCTTAGGTATTTGGTCCAAGGTATTGGTCCTAAGCGGTTTTGGTCCATGGTATTGAGAAAGGCCTAAAACTATAAAAGGAGGAGAAGGTCATTAGGCCAAGGTGTGCAAGTATCGAATATTTTACGAAGTGTGAAATCTAATATCTAGGTTATTGTCTTATGGTGTTGTGTTTAATCTGAACCACGGATGAACCTTAGCATTTGATGAATGATAAGTTATAATGACGTATCAAGATCTTAAGGCTTGAAGTGAATTATCTTTATGTGGTTTGATCTTGTGTTTGAATAACTGGCACATGTTGTAGTCTGTAAATATGATGATCTTTGTATGACTGAATTTTGGAATAGTTGTAATGTTTAAATCATCATTTACAAATATGTATGCCTGTTGACTTTAGAAAAGGAGCATATACATGCTAGTTGTGTATATCATATCAACATATACATCATAAATTTGATTTGAAGATTTGTACACTGCTTCTCTTTTAGGAATGCACGTATGCACGCAAGTTCAACACATGGAAGTAGTGTATACCTTATAAAATATGTTTTAGTTGCTTTTATTTGTTGTTTCAAAGTTCTGGGTTCTGGCTTGGGTTCTAGTTATTGTATTCTGGTGATAGCATTCTGAATGATTAGATTGATGGAGTGATTGATTGATTTGATTGTGGTTGGTTCAAAAGGAGATTGGTTGATTCATATATATTTGATGATTGAATGATGTTGTTGATGGATCTAGTCTGAAAATTTATGAAACGTGGTCCTTGGAAGAAATAAGAATGTTGTAGCCTTCTGTAGGTCGACACCTACGTACTAGTAATCATATCAGCTAGTACAATAGCTAGGGTGTTGTAGCTCCCTTCCAGTAGAAGCTAGAGAATGAGGGAAGGTTGTAGCCTTCTGCAGGTAGAAGCCTGCGTAGAGGTATAAGACTGCACCAATACAAAAAGTGTAAACATAATTTTCTTATTATTAAAAGAAGACAAAGTCGATTGCAGCTAGTGGTTTTCACCCACATTGGGTTTCCACCTTATATCTTGGTGTTCATTTGTGTTGCTTATATGTGATTCTTTATTCTATTTTTACTGCATTGTCTAATGAATTCCTGATGTACTGGTTAGATTTCGATACATGATAATGAAAATATTTCTTCATATACGTTAGTTGCATTAAGTACAATTGTGTATACACGCTAGCTCACTAAGTTGAAGTAGCATATACAAATTAGTTTTGAAAAATTGAATTATTGATTTGATAATACTGATTCAACCCCCATCTCAGTATTATTTCCAACAATTGGTATCAAATTAGGTCCTTCAGAAAGAAGCTTGATCGCTTGAGGGAAGATCCATCATCATGAGTAATCAAGAAAGTGGGGGTTTCCATTAGACTGCCAATATTTGATGGGAGCAGTTTTGTTTATTGGCAGGTAAGAACCACAAACTATCTTCTATCTCTTGGAATAGATATCTAGGAAATCATTGAAGAAGGATATACATTTCCATCAGTAATGCCTACAGATACCGTAGGTAAAAAGCAATATGAAACCAATGCCAAGGTTACCAATAAATTACTAGGAAGTCTGTCATAATTAGAGTTTGTCAAAGTTATGCAGCTCAAATCAGCCAAAGAAATTTGGGACAAAATCATTCTAAGCTATGAAGGAGACTCTCAAGTAAAATGTGCTAAACTACAAACTCTCAGAATTCAATATGAAACTCTCAAGATGCACAATGATCAAAGTATAACTAGTTACTTCTTACGTATAAATGAGATTGTTAATTACATGAAGAATCTAGGTGAAGAGATAAAGGAAGTTACCTTAGTTGAAAAGGTTTTAAGATCCTTATCTGCTAATTTTGAATCAAAATTATCTACCATAGAAGAAAATCAAGATTTGCAGACTATTACTATGACACAACTTCATAGAATCTTAACTGT
This sequence comes from Pinus taeda, assembly GCA_000404065.3. Lineage (NCBI taxonomy): Eukaryota > Viridiplantae > Streptophyta > Pinopsida > Pinales > Pinaceae > Pinus > Pinus taeda. The sequence continues at coordinate 86,479 of APFE031123694.1, read as the reverse complement.
CATTGAGATGAGAAGAGGAGGTCCATCAGATATGAGATAAGTCACATTTAAAGCTTCTGCAAAAGGAAAATAAGAACCCAATGAATCAGGACATATTTCAGAAGAAGAAGAGGAAGCAAACATTGTTAAGAAGCTTCAACGAGGCTTCAAAGGATTCAAAGGTAAACTACCTTTCAAATGTTTTGCTTGTGGTATAGTCGACCTATGCTGCCAAATGTCCTCATAAAGATAAATATGATAAAGAGAATGGATCTACAAAATGAAATAGAAAACAAAGTGTAAATAAGAAGAGATACTATACTCATGAAGATAGCGATGGTTTATGAAATAGTGATGAAGATGAAAATAGTAGTGACTATAGACTTCTGATGGCTTATGAAGATGATGATTTTGTTGGATGATTTAGATAAATATGACCTTTGCAAACAAATCTCTAAACTAAAAATATATTTAGAATAAAACAATATGATTATAGATACCTTAACATACCAACTTGCTGAAAGAGAAAAACACAATGAAAAGCTAGAGTGTGAAATTGTGGGTCTAAGAAAGGATCTTGAGAAAACAAAAGCTCTCAATATTAGATTTGCTAAAGGATAAAAAATCTTAAATGAAGTTATCAAAGTGCAGTGCTCTCCTCTGATAAAGATAGGTCTTGGATCTACTAAAGAAACATCTCAATCCCAGAACTCTTCAACCTGCACTAAAAGCTATCTTGATGCAACAAAGATTAGTGAATAGTTTGACAATCTTCAACAAAGGCATAAAGCAGATCACCAGGTGAATCAGGTTAAATTTACTTCAAGGATGAGCATAAGCCACAATTAATCTCAAGTAAATTGTACTCAAATTGCTTCAAAGATAAATATCAATAGAAACTGCAATCAACAGGTCAGTAAATTCTATCGTTGCTGAAACTTATTTAATGGCCAATGTTTCTAATGTCATAATTTTGGACACAAAGCTACTCAATGTGTTGCTTACAAATATATAATGATTAGAGAACCAAGAAATCAAAGGAATGTGATAGGTATCAAGAAAAGTTCCTATAATAACTTTTCTTTTCTTGAAAATGAAATAGAATACTCAATATGTAACAACTTTGGCCATGAAGAATCTACATGCATAAGTAAATTTCATCAAATAGCTCAAAAGGAGAAAACTCCATCAAATCCCAAAATATGGAGAAAGAAAGAACTGTAAACAAAAATATGTGGTATATCCTTGTATGCATAAGGCCAAGAAAACCAGTGGTACTTTGACAATGGATGCTCAAAAGAAATGACAGGTGACAAAGAAAAGCTACACTCATATAATGCCTTAGAAAAGGAGTGTATCATTTGGAAACGACACTCCTACTGTCATAAAAGGTAAAGGCTTTGTTTTCTTGAAAGAAAACGATAAAGCTGGGAATGCTATGTATGTTGATGGCTTAAAGCATAACCTGTTGAGTGTGAGTCAAATGTGTGATCAAGGAAATGAAGTAGTGTTTCAATCCAATGGATGTGTTGTTCGTGAACTTGATACAAGAGAAACCACGATCAAAGGAAAAATAAATCCAAACAACCTATACATACTCAATGGAGGACAACAACAGTGTTATCTAAGCAGAAATGTTGAAAACTGGCTATGGTAGAGAAGATTTGGACATCTAAGCTTTTCTCAAATAAGAAAAGGATGTAGATTCCAAGTTGTTCATGATCTTCTAGATTTCAACATTCCTAAAAATACTATATGCAAATCATGTCAATTCGGTAAGCAACCCAAATCTCACTTCATCGAAAAGGAAGGGTCGGCTAGTAAGCCTCTTGAACTTGTTCATACTAATTTATGTGGACCATCAAGGAAAAATTCACGTCGTGGGGAAGAATACTTTATATTGTTCATTGATGATTTTTCCAGAATGTGTTGGATAGATATTCTAAAGCATAAAGATGAAGCATTTGAAAAGTTCAAAGCCTTCAAAGCTTTGACTGAAAATGAATCAAATCGCAAAATCAAATGCCTCAGATCTGATCGAGGAGGGGAATTTACCTTGGATGAATTCTTTGACTTTTGTGAACAACATGGAATAAAAAGGCAGCTCTCCACCGCAAATACTGCTCAACAAAATGGAGTGGTAGAGAGGATGAACATAACTATTCAAAAAATGGCTCATGCTATGGTAGATGAATTTGGAGCTCCTGCAACCTTTTGGGGTGAAGATGCATTCATCGCCATCACTATTCTCAATCAAGCAAATGTTCGGGTAAAGAGCACTCAAACTCCACATGAACTTTGGTATGGTAAGACTCCTACTGTAAAATACTTCAAAGTTTTTGGAAGCAAATGTTACATCAAAAGGATTGATGAGAAACTTGGTAAGTTTGAACCGAGAGGATATGAAGGTATTCTTCTTGGCTACTCTTCCCAAAGTAAAGGAGATAAATGTTACAATAAAAAAATTGGGAAAATTATTGAAAGTATTGATGTTGTGGTTGATAAAGCATGCAAAAATCTAAATAGATAAAAACTGAGGATTATGACAATGAAGAAGATGAAGATCATTTTCCCACATCAAATCGCACTAATTTTGAAGAAGAAACCAATGGAGAAACAGAAAAAGAGATAGCAATAAAAGAAAAGAATCCTTCCTGGTATATTCAGAAAAACCATCTAGAAACCCAAATTTTAGGAGAAAAAGGGGCAGGTGTGCAAACTAGAAGAACCATTTCCGAAGCTTCAAGCTATCTAGCATTTCTATCTTCCACTGAACCTCAAATTGTAAGTGAAGCATGCAAAGATGAATGTTGAGTCAAGGTCATGAATGAAGAACTTGAGCAAATTGAAAAGAATAATACTTGGGACTTAGTTCCTAGATCTCATGATATAAATATCATAGGAGCTAAATCGATATTCAAAAACAAGTTAAACAAAAATGGAGAATTTATTAGAAACAAGGCCACACTTATTTGTGAAGAATATGCTCAACAAGAAGGTATAGATTTTGAATAAAATTTTGCACCTGTTGCTAGACTTGAAGCCATAATAATGTTTCTTGCTCTTTCTAGTTTCCATAAATTCAAAGCATACCAAATGGATGCAAAATCTTCCTTTCATAATGGAGACTTAGAAGAAGGAGTCTATATTCAACAACCAGTAGGATTCATTCTTAGAAATGGTGCAAAAATTTCATGCAAACTCAGAAAATCTCTCTATGGTCTAGAACAAGCTCCAAGGGCATGGTCTTAACATCTTGACAATTATCTCCACCAATAGGGTTTTTCAAAGGGGTCAGCAGATAACAATCTATATACAAGGAATCTAGTCATGCACTCCAAGGCCAAGCACATACCCATCAAATATCATTTCCTATGTGAATAAGTGCTTGAACAAAAGGTCAAATTAGAGTATGTTCCCTCCAAAGAACAAGTTCCTGATATATTCACCAAACCACTACCCAGAGAGAGATTTCAATATCTCACACAAAAGTTGGGAGTAGTTTCTGCATCGTCTTGCTGTTAAATCCTATTTTTCATACAAAGTTGGTTATACGCGAGTTTCATGAAGTGTAGTCATGTATGTACGCGAGTTTCCATGGACACAACCACATATATGTTGGTTTGAAGAAAAGCAGTAGGGGTCTGCTATGGTTCAATATGCTGATATATTGGTCCTTGTAAAGTTGTTGATAACTTGATGTATATCTGATTGATGATGATGCTTTGATATCTCTTACTGACATATGCAATGATCAAATCTGAAAATGAACAGGTGGAATAGGTTCAGGGGGGGAACATGGTTGATGACATTTTGGGAACTAATGATGGACATATACAGGTTGCTCGTTTGGATGTTGTTGACAGATGTTGTTGATGGTGCAGATCATATGATAGTTGGTGACTGTCATGGTATTTTTTGAGATATTTTGTCTCTGATATATATGTCATGTATATCTTTTAATGTAACGGTCATGAAAAGACCTAGTTTGTAACCCCACTACACATGGGATGGATTATGTAATGATTCTTGTTTTTGGCATGTATAAACAATTGATATAACCCCACTTGATTGGGTGAATGAGTCAAATTTGGTATATCTCCACTTGGTTGGAAAATGGATGTATGTATGAGTCCTTGGTGATCGGAAGGTCATTTTTGATTTATGTATAGAGTCATGTTCCTCTTTTAGAACATCATTTTGCAGACTTTGCTTATGCTCAGGGGGAGCATTGACTCGATCATGGGAGCTCAATCAACACACTTCAGCATATCAAATAATTCAGCATGCACTTAGGGGGAGCATGCCCCTTTTCCCTTGATGTTAAGGGGGGTAATAATGTGGTGTGGTTGTTTCCATCAAGTCCAAAGGGGAAAATTGTTGGCATTGTGATGTATGTGTTGTACTTGATGGTGACCCACTTGTAGCAGAAAAACTCACTTGTATATGGTAACTAGATGAATCTACATAATAGATATTAGATGTGACAGAATGCATGACAATAGTGTTTACGGATATGATGAAATGCACGGCAGCTTCAAGGAATCAGTTCAGAAGGAACCACACTCAAATGAAAGATCATAGTATAGCAGGTAAACAACAAAGAATTACAGATCAGTCTTCAAAGAATGAAGAAAGAGGTGTATACGCAGGTTCACCTTGACCAAGCTACGTATACACATAGGTTAATAGAACAAAAGGCACGTACAACTTACACATGCACTTTCATAGAAGGAAAAGCGTGTATATCTTGGAAAACTATGTTTTTGGTCCAAAGTATTTGGTCCATGGTATTTGTTCATGGTATCTAGACCGAGGTATCGACCCTAGGTATTTGGTCGAAGGTATTGGTCCTAATTGGTTATGGTCCATGGCATTGAGAAAGGCCTAAAACTATAAAAGGAGGAGAAGATCATAAGGCCAAGGTGTGCAAGTATCAAATATCTAATGAAGTGTGAGATCTAATATATAGGTTATTGGCTTATGGCACTGTGCTTGATTTGAACCAAGGATGAACCTTAGCGTTTCGTGAAGGATAAGTTCTAAAGATGTATCAAGATCTCAAGGCTTGAAGTGAATTATCTTTATGTTGTTTGATCTTGTATTTGAATAACTCGCGCATGTTGTAGTCTATAAATATGATCATCTGGGTATGGATGAAGTCTAGAATAGTTGTAATGTTTAAGTCATCGTTTACATATCTGTATGCAGGTTCACTTTAGAAAAGAAGCATATACACACTGGTTTTGTATATCATAGGAGTGTATACATCATAAATTTGATTTTTCGATCTGTACATTGGTTCTCTTTGGGGAAAGGACATATGCACATAGGTTTGACACATGGAAGTACTGTATACCTTATAAAATATGTTTTAGTTGCTTCTGTTTGATGTTGTAGAGTTCTAGGTTGTAGCTTGGGTTCTGGTTACTGTATCCTGGTCACAACATTCTGAATGATTAGATTGATGGAGTGATTGACTGACTTTGTTGCGGTTGGTTCAAAAGGAGATTGGTTGATGCAAATATATTAGATGATTGAATGATGTTGTTGATGGATACAGTCTAAAAATTTATGAAATGTGGCCCCTGGAAGAAATGAGAAGGTTGTAGGCTTCTATAGGTCGACACTTATGTACTGGTAATCATATCAGCTAGTACAAGAGCTAGGGGGTTGTAGCTCCCTTCTAGTAGAAGCTGGAGAATGAGAGGAGGTTGTAGCCTTCTACATGTAAAAGCCTGCGTACTGGTAAAGACTGCACTAGGATAAAATGTGTAAACATAATTTTCTTATTATTAAAAGAACACATAGTCGATTGCAGCTGGTTATTTTCACCCACATTGGGTTTCCACCTTATATCTTGGTGTTCATGCGTGTTGCTTATGTGTGATACTTTATTCTATTTTTACTACACTATCTAATGAATTCCTGATATACTCGTTAAACTTTAATGCATGATAATCAAAATATCTTTGCATATATGCTAGTTGCATTAAGTATAGTTGCATATATAGGCTAGTTCACTAAATTGAAGTAGCATATACAAATCAGTTTCGAAAAATTAAATTATTGATTTGATAATACTGATTCACCCCCCTCTCTTTATATTATTTTGAACACTGCCATTCCTTTAATCATTGTTATTGAAGTTTTCCCTTGAATGATTGTGATCATCATCATGTGATGTGTACCTCCTATTTGGACACTCCCTTGCATAGTGTCCAAACTTATTGCAAACAAAGCATCTTCCCTTCCTTCCTCCCTTAGATCCATTCTTTCCATTACAATGACCTTTAGACCTTGCACTATTTCTCCTTTTGGCATGAGTAGATAATGAAGTGGGGTTGCTTTTATTAGAAGGCATATATTGCTCCACCATTCTTGTCTCTTCTTGAATTCATCTTGACATCAATTCTTCAAAACCTAGAATTTTGTCCTTTTTGGGTATAGTGGTTCTAAATATATACCACTCAGGTAGGAGACCTCCAAGGGTAGTGATAATACGCTCCCTATCACAAATGGCTTCTCCAATCAGAAGTAGATCATTCTTGATCTCACTGATCCATAAGAAGTAGGATTGAATATCCTCATCCTTGCCCTTCTTAATATCCTTCAACTTATTTTTGAGAAACAAAATTTTATTTTCATCACTAACCTTGAACATTCTTATCAATCTATCCTTGATCTCCTTGGAGGTGTTTAGATCATAAATGCAGGCCACCAGATGCTTTTTAATGGAGTATCTGATAATCTTCTTCACTTTGAATTCACCCTTGGCATAGCTTTTCTTTGAAGCAGTTGGTGCATTTGATGGATTCTCGGGGATTTTACCCTTCACATAATCCAACACTTCTTGTTCTTCTAATGTCAGATCAAGAGAAATTTTACATTCATGATAGTCAAACATTTCATGGAATTTGTCTTCAGTCGGGATGTGGGATGAGGAACCCATTCACCCTTTTGTCCTTTCCAACTGTCTTTGATGATTTCTCTTACACTCTCTCTTGGGATTTGCCTTCACCTCAACTCTCATTCCCTATTAAGTTTTTTGGTAATGTTCTATGCTTAGAGAAATTTACTTAAATTTTCTTGTTAGCCCGATATCAATGTCCAGATTAGCAGTCAAATTAATATGATAGTAAAATGCAGATAAAAATTTAAACATAAACAGTAGAAGAGAAGCTAAGACAAGAGGAAACAAGATGTGGGACAAGGTAGGGACAAAATCCAATGTGGGGAAACCCTTGATCAATTCTTCCTATATTCTTCAATAGTTCAACACAGACAATGATAGTACAAATATAAAAAAATGATATTTATGACAACAATCGAAAAGACATGACCAGAGAAGACAATGCTGGTCAAAGAGAACCAAATATTATTTTAAAGATCATTCGTATGGTATCAACTGGATATTCAACAAACTGAGCCAATCATGGTTAAAACTTGACCCAAAACATCTCCTATAACTCACATCTCTTCTTATTTCACTAGCTATCACTGCTTCATGAAATAGGACACATTCAATAATAGATTTGTAATTGTCATCATGATGATTGGTTAGGGCACCAAGCACTCTATAAATAGTCTTCCAATAGTCATCAAAACATCCTATGACAACTCCTTGGTTATGTTGTTGATCTGGGCACATATATAAGCCCACAAATGCACATACACAATCCTTGACTACAGTGTTATGGCTTCCGGCCTAACAGACAGTCTTCCAGTACCTTTCAAGTAGCATAAACCTTACTCCTTGTCTCTCCAACAAGACCCTAAAAGATTTTTCACTTAGCTTCTCTAACTTGGCTCTCCTACAATAAGAGAACAACTTCACACAGTGACAAAAGGATGCCCAAATAATCCTACCTCTATGACGATGTTGTTACCTACAACAACCTGGAATTATCTTCTTCTTTCATGTCGACAACACGATTCATTTAGTTGTGTTAATCTCTTAGCTGTGATTAGGGCCTCCTTTAGTCAATGAATTAGGGCTACTTTCGACTATGTATTGAGGTTTCTTTAGGTGGTGTATTAGGGCTTCTTCAGGTAACATGATAGGGCTTCTCCATTAACTACATATTAAGGCTCCTCCTTGACTGCATATAAGGGAATCTTGGATAACGGATTAGGGCCTCCCTTAAGTGTGGATTAGAACTCTTATTTTAGTGGATTAGAGCCTTCCTTAAGTGCAAATTAAGGCTTCTCTTGACCTACTGCTAGGGAACATTTACAACTGCAACTAGGGCTTCTCCTTCAGCTGCGTATTAAGCCTCCTTCACTATGACTAGATCTCCCTTTTCTGACATTGTCTAAGACTCTCTAGATGACTACAACGAGATCTCTTAGATATCTCTTTCCACTACATCCTCCTTGTGAGAGGACAAACCCAAACGAGTGGAGAGGAGAGATTAGGAGTAATGTGTGTGCCAAATGACTTGAGACCTCCTCGATTTAAATGTAGTGATGAGGTTGAGTTAGGGGTTATGTGGTTGTTGGTCAACTTTGACAATTTTCCTCATCTCAGTTTTAGGTATGGTTGTAGAAAATTCATCCCTTTGGTTATTTAATCTGACACTAGACATTATTTTATGGATAGCTTGAGTTTCATTCCTCATATTCAAAACATTGTCTCTAAATGAGCACTGTGGTTCAACTTTGAGTTCAAAATTTTTGAGAACCACATCTAGGAGATCCATAACATGCTCCAAATTACACAACATTCCAAGACAAGTGGAGCATTAAGAAGTTTTAGAATCACAACACATCCAAAGATAATGAGAAGCTCTTTTTTCAGGTAATTTTTCTTTCCCTTTAGATTTCTTCAAAGGTAAAATTGTCCTACATGATGACTCAGTAGTTGAACATAGTTCCATATAAACTTGAATATTTCCAACAAATAAATGATTAGTTAACATGTTTTCAAAAATTTTGGTACTAGAAAAGAAACAAAAGGTTGGAACCCATTTGACAATTGTGACCAAGTACAAACTACATTCCATTGACAACCATGCCTCATTAGAATATTCTCTTAATACCTCAGTTTCTGGCCTCACCATATCTAGCAAAAGTTGAATTACACATGTTTTTGTAGCACTGTGTCCACACAAATTTAGGGGGAGCTTTTGTAAAAGTAATTTTTCTACAAGATCATTAACGAGATACTTCAGCAAGAGCATTGCTAGCTATAAAAGCTTTGCGCTTAAGGGCTCACTATATTTTGCACTTAGCTTTTTAGATGGATCAAGCATCTTTTCAACAATATTTTTTACAACAAAAGGATTAGCATCATGCCCAATTGACTATTTTGAAAGGCATAGACAAACATAGGAAGAATCAAAATTTTCATAGCAAGTACTACTTCATCTTGGTTAATTCCTTGAACCATGATAATTTCGAAAAGTGCACCATAAGTTCCTTCTTCATTATAGGATTGTATCCTTCTTTATCATACCTTAGATACTTGACAAGCCTCTAGATTCCTTTCACCTATTCTACGATGATTCTTTGTTCACGATATATGTGGTCTTGTATAGGGAGATTACTGTATAAAAAATCTAGCATCAATTTAACAAAAGTTGACACCAATGAAATTTCCTAAAAATGGGCATTTGGCATTTAGCTCATCGTAGGTTGTACAACAAAATTATTTATTTCTATTGAGACTAAAGTATCACCACTACTTGTTACAGATGGTATCCTAGTTGAATTCCTGAGATTATCAAGCTTCTGCGGAAATGCAAGAACCATTATCTTATCTAGTGACCTCGCAAGTTCCTTTATTATGGTTTCCCAACGTCTAGCTTGATAATATCCACTAATCTTATAAAATGTTTTCGCTTATTTACTCCCATATATTCAGAAATAAATTCTACCTCTCCCTAGCATTGCACTGCTATAGGACCAATGTATGAATCATTTATGGTCATATACTCAAGGACATCAGTTTCTTCATCCCAAACTCTCGAATCTTGTGTGATTATGTCATAACATTGATAATTTTTATCTTTTCGCTTACTTCATCATTGTTTTAACACTTTTTTTCCTTAAAATCCATGGTATCCAAAACAACTGCATAAATGCATATGTTTCTTTTGGAACATTGGGTTCAAAATCTCGATCGACCATATATTTACCCTCACCCATCTTCCCCATGGATGACTAAATATTTTCCTATTGATCAATGTCACCATTATCATTACCTTGTGTCAAAACCTCTATTCTATAATGTTGCAAGAATACATCTAGTGTTGTACCTAGATAGTTAGGAAGGCCTTTCATTTCCTTTTCACTATTATTGTTTAGTGGGTGAAATGGTGCTACATCCTTTGTGAGCAGCTTATTTTGTAAGGCCATCGCATCATCAAATCTAATTCCCCTGATACTAAATGCATCACATATTGATCAATTATTTGATTGGACTAATATCCTTAGATCGTTCATCTTTTTATTCAAACACTTCAACATCCACACTTTTTATTTTGTTTCAGATTTTGTTATACTTTGTTTAGAAGGCTTGGTCCTCTCATCTTATTTGAAAGTCACAGTTGTGCTTGTTAAGAAATCTAGGGCATTAGCATTATGGGATTTCGCTTCCGTTATTGGCTGCTACTGAAAGCTTTCTACTTGTTTAGATTAAGATCTTCTTCACATTAGATTATTAGTGTTCTTCTTCATCAAACAGTAACCAATGAATGAAAATAAATACACAAGAGACACATCATGTAGGTTATGGACCATTGCCAAAACCTCTCACTCTTTGAGAGGAAAACCTGCACAAAACATTTTGACTTAGGTTGTTTTTTTGTGAGGCTGATAAACCATGTCAATGCTCATTTCTTTAAGACTACAACAAACTACACCATTTATTTTATTCATCAGTTATATCATTCATGGTCAAAAGACATTCATAGAGAAACATATTCCATTTTGTGTCCTTGTTAGCTTCATACATGGCTATGTGGCTGAAACCTATTTTTATTGAAGGACATCATGGCAATGGGGATTCTAGAATTTTAGCAAAATGGGTGTTACAATTAGACTCGTCCTTAGATGGAATTTTCTTATTTTATTCTTTGTAAGTGATAACATGTGATAATGATTCCTTAGTTTGGCATGCCTTATCTATATATTTTGTGAACCGACTCTCTCAAGGTCACAACTCTTCGTTGACTACTTTTGTATTTCAGGTTTCATCAATGGATATGAACTGACACAGAGGGGTATGATCATGAGATTGCTCAGTTGGACAAGTGCTTATTCTGCTTCATTATTATTATTGTATACATATTGGTCATAAACTTTTCTCATTTGAAATTTTCTCTATTCTGGTTCGTTTTTATGTAACCAGCTCACAAAAAGATAGAAAAGATAGATGAACACCTTAGAAATAAGCCTCTTCAAGGGGGAAACCTCCTTTACATTATAGAAATGAACAATTCTTGGATGATACAAATGACAATACCTACTTTCTATATATAGGAGTCTAAGGGGTCATAATATAATCAGGGCCGACATAACAATAATAATTTAAGGGCACAGTAATAACAATAGTGGGATTCTACGGGGCACAATAATATCAATATGGGGACTACATGGGCACAACAATATAATAAGGGGGTTGTACTAATAAAAATAAGGGGTTACACTAGCAGTATAGGGACCTAACATGCCTGTCTCCTTCAAAATGTGTTGTCCTCAATGCTTGAGTAGTTCTTGATGCTTCTGTATAAATTGTTGTCCTCCCATGTTGAATCTTCAGTGGGTAAATTCTTCCACTTAATGAGATACTCTGAAATTGATCTATTTCATAGCTTGTGATTTCTCAGTTCTTTCATCGCTTCAGGTTCCAATATGATTTTTCCTTCCTTGTCAAGTTCTCGCAAAACTGTTTGAACTAGGATCTTCTGCAACTTTTGAATGACTTCCCACTCCCCTGGGCATATGGATATATGTAAGGCCTGATGTTTGGAGGAACACTTCGTGCAATCAAATAAATATCATGATCATGATCACGAATAGGTGGGAGGCCTTTGGGAGTCTCAAATACCTTGGAATGATTGTCCAAACCATTTTGGAGATCTGGAGAAGTACATGATTTTGATGTGGGATCCTCTAATGAACATAATTGTGAAATTACACTTTGTTGTTCTTTATTTAGAAGCTTTGTCATGTTGTTAGAGTTGATTATATTTCCATGTTTTCATTCGATACCCATCATCTGAACTTCCTTTCCTTCCCACAAAAATTCAAGAAAATTTCTTGAAAATTAAAAGTTATCGTACCGAAAGATTGTAGCCATTGAACTCCTATGGGAATGGAAAGTTTTGGGCTATTCAATACATATTCTCCCATGGGTAGCTTGATATTATGGCACTTTCTAGGGCACTTGATGATTCCTCCACTTGAAATTATCACTTGATACTATATAGGAATCTAAGGGGTCATAATATAATCAGAGCCAACATAATAATAATAATGTAAGTGCACAATAAAAACAATAGTGGGATTCTATGGGGCACAATAATAACAATATGGGGACTACATGGGTACAACAATATAATAAGCGGGTTGTACTAATAAAAATAAGGGGTTACACTAGTAGTATAGGGACCTAACATTCGCTATATCAAACTATAGGCAATCTTAGAATAATTTCACAATTGAATAAATTCTCAAATGATGGGACTCGTTAGTACTATAGTTATATTTTTTCTTATTGAGAGAGAAGAGTTGTGGAATTCCATGGTATCTACATGCTCTCGAGTGGTTATTAGTAGACATTCATTCTCTATCGATGTGGATTTTTCTGCGCCTATCGAGCCTTTTGAGGAGTTTTGTGCATCTTCGCTCTCACGTTTCCAATTCTGCATTATTTTCGCCTCGTATTCTGGTTCTCTAATTTTCTCTCATTGTTGTTGTCTCTTATCATATGATATTATTTTCATATAAGTCGATTGTTTCAATTATCAATCACTATTTGGTGAGTTATCTTCTTGTTGGTCTTTCCTAACATTTGACTTTCTTCATTGCATCCTTGTAGGTTATATGTACAATTGACTGAAAGTTTTGCTCTGGACTTGAAAAGAGAAGGGGTTAGCTTACAGTCTTCTATATTAAAGTGGTGTAGAAGATCACATATATACTTGGAATAGGAAAGGGAAATAATTTCTTTGGATTGCAAGACTTGAAGACCAAGAAAATAATCCAAGTGTCCTAAGTCTGTCATTTCAATTAATTTTAAGGTTGGACTTCACATGGTTATAAGGTTACAGAGACTACCGGTAAGGATAAGATCATCAACATAAAGGACAAGAATGATAAGAGACTTACCCACTTTCTTGCTATAGATAGTATTGTGAGAATGACACCTAGAAAAGCTAGTATCTAAAATAAAGTTAACCATTTTGGCATACCAAGCCCGAGAGGCTTGCTTGAGACCATAAAGGGATTTCTATAGATGACACTAGAGTATGTTTGTATAAAGCTACGAGTTTGTTCCATATAGATTTCTTAATGCAAATCCTGATGCAAGAATGCAGGTTTAGCATCCATCTAACTTCCCATTTGAAAGAGGTAGAAATGAAAAGAAAAAGGTGGACAAGTGTTCATTTTGGCAATAATGTAGAAGGTTTCAATATAGTCAATGAATTCAACTTTTGAAAAAACCTTAGCAACAAGATGAGATTTATGTTTATAAACATTTCCATATGGTCCAAACTTGGTTTTGTAAACACATTTTCGTCTAAAAAGTTTTTGTCCCTTTGGAAGAGGAACAGGGTCCCATGTATCATTTGCCAATAAGATATTCTTCATTCATAGCTCCATCCCAATATGGATGGCGTGAAGCTTCTTCAAAGGTGTCAAGATCATAATTTACTGAAGCTTGATCTAGTAAATAATATTTTCTATCAAACTAAGAATGTGTATGATGTTGATCTGTAGGATCTCCTGCAAGAACACTTGCTACATCCCCAGTAGTGCAGACCCATTTCGGAAGTTGACGATATGAAGGAGGATCCTCAGAACGTGGGGGAGGATTGTCATCCTTGTTGTCATCATTTGAGGAAGGAATATTTTGCGAAGTAGAAGGGATAGAGAGAGGTCGCACATCCACTGAACTAGGCTTGAAGTATGATATATTTTCAACGAACTTTACATCTCTTCTAATGAAAACATGTTTGGATTCAGGTTGAAGAAGTCTATATCCTTTGGCATCTTTAGAATATCCAACAAAAATACATTTTTCACTCTTACATTATAAGCCTTTATGTTTCTCATCTGGAACATGGGCCCATGCTTCACTTCCAAAACATGAAAGTTACTTTCATCTAGCTTAATTGAGCTCCATGCTTCTTCTCGAGTGTGTTGGCATTATAAAAGTGACACAGGTGTTGTCCTTGATGGCAACTCACTCAAATGACAAATCATAGTTTAGGCTCTCAGAATGAAAGAAAAAGAGATATACACAGGTTCCTCTTAACCAAGTCGCATATACACGTGGGTTCGATGATCAAAAGGTGCGTATATGTATGCACGCACCTTCATGCATGGAAAAGCATGCACATGTGGGAAAAATTATTTTTAGTCCATGATATTTAGTCCTTGGTATTTGGACCTATGGCTTTGGTCCATGGTATCTCATCCGACGTGTTGAACCCAGGTATTGGGTCCAAAGTATTGGTTCTAAGTGGTTTTGGACTGTGGTATTGAGTAAGGCCTAAGATTATAAAAGGGGAAGGAGATCATTAGGAAAAGTGATTCACTTGAGTATTGAATATCATATGGAGATCAAGATCTAGAATACTGGTCATTGGGTTATGATGCATAGCTGGATCTAAACCAAGGAGGAGCCTGAGCGCTAGAAGAAGGATCAGGTCTATTGAAGGGTCAAGATCTTAAGGCTTGAAGAGAAGTGTGTTTGTTTGATTTTTGATCTATTACATTTTGCACATGACTCGATCAATAAATTTGATAATCTGGGTATAACTGATGTCTGAATATTTGAAAAGGGTAAATTATCTTTTATAGATCTGTACGCAGGTTTGACATTGCAAAGGCGCGTATACATGTGGGTTAGGTAATTCAAAGAAGCGTATGCGCGGGTTTACCTTAATATAGAAGCGTATGCAAGTAGGTTTCACATATTGAAGTAACGTATGTCTCACAAAATATCTTTTAGCTACTTCTGTTTATTTTTCCAGTGTTCGGGGTTGAGAATTGGTGTCTGGTTACTATTACTATTTTCTGGTTACAACATTGAGATAAGTGATTGTTTGAATCAATTTTTGGTTGGTGAAAAGGAGATTGGTTGATGGAGATATATTTGATGTTTGACTGATGTCATTGATGGATCCAGTCTGAGAATTTATGAAACGTGATCCCTGTAAGAAAAGATAAGGTTGTAGCCTTTTTTAAGTCAGCACCTACGTACTACTACAAGAGATAAGGGGGATGTAGCTCCCTTCCAGGAGAATATGGAGAGCGAGACAAGGTTGTAGCCTTCTGTAGGTAGAAGCCTACGTACTAGTATAAGACTGCACAAGTACAGATATATTGTAAAAAGAAGTTTCTTATTAAAGGAAGATAAAGATGAATTACAGCAGGTGGCTTTCACCCACATTGGGTTTCCACCTTGTATCTTTTGTTTATGTGTGTGATGATCCGTTCTATTTTACTGCACCCATTTACTATTCGTAACGTTAATGAAGTTTTGATGCATTGATTAAAGATCGAAATTTAATGAATCATAAGTTTAGTAATATACGCTGGTTGCTTTAGACACAGTTACATATATACACAGTTTCCCATAAATGAAGTAGCATATACAAATTTGATTGTGAAATGAAAATTAATTGATTTGATAACACTACTTCACCCCCCCTCTCAGTATTATTTCCAACGATTGATATCAGAGCTAGGTCCTTTAGAAGAAGCCTGATCGCTTGTAGGAAGATCTATCAGCATGAGAAACTACGGAGAAGAGGCATCTATCAGGCCACCAATCTTTGATCGGAGCAACTTCATCTATTGGAAGGTAACAATCACCGTCTATATTCAAACTCTTGGTATAGAAATTTGGAATATCATGGAAACAGGATACACATTTCCATCAACAACTCCTACAGATACGGCTAGTAAGAAATAGTATGAAACAAATGCAAAGGTTGTCAATAATCCATTAGGGAGTTTATCTCAATCAGAATTCATCAAGGCTATGCAGCTCATAACCACAAAAGAAATATGGGACAAGATCATTCTGAGCTATGAAGGAGATGATCAGGTAAAACGTGAAAAACTAAAAACTCTCAGAATTCAGTATGAAAATCTCAGAATGCACAATGATGAAAGTGTGGCTAATTATTTCTTAGGTATAGATGAGATTATTAATCGTATGAAAAACTTGGGTGAAGAAATAAAAGAAGTTATTCTAGTTGAAAAAGTGCTAAGATCCTTGTCTTCTAAGTTTGAATCAAAAGTTTCTGCCATAGAAGAAAAGTAGGATCTACAGAGCATTACCATGTCATAGTTGCACATAATCCTAACTGCTTTCGAAATGAGAAAAGGGGGACCATCATATAGGAGAGAAGTCGCATCCAAAGCTTCAGGAAAAGGAGATTACAATGAGTCAGGACATATGTCAGAAGGAGAGGAAGAAGCAAACTTTGTCAAGAACCTTCAACGAGGTTCTGGAAGATTCATAGGTAAGCTACCTTTCAAATTCTTTGCTTATGGAAGAGTCAGCCACTATGTAGCCAAGTGTCCTCATAAAGACAAGCTTGACAAAGGTAAGGAACCAGTTAGATGGAACACAAAACATAATGTAAGTAAGAAGAGCTATTATACTCATGAAGACAGTGATGGTTTTTCAATTAGTGATGAAGATGAGCAATGTAATGATTATAGAATTTTAATGGCTTTTGAAGTTGATGATTTCTTGGATGTTATAGATGAAGATGATATCTATGAAGAAATTTCTAAACTTAAAATATGTTTAGAAGAAAAGAGTATTATCATAGCTACTCTAACATTCCAACTTGTTGGAAGGAAAAAACACAATGAAAAGTTAGAATGTGAAATTGTGGGACTTAGAAAAGATATTGAGAAAAGAAAAGCTCTTAATCGTAGATTTTCTAAAGGATCTGAAACATTAGATGAGATTATCAAAGTGTAGCATTCTCCTCTAATCAAGACAGGTCTTGGATATTCTAAAGAAGCATCTCAAGCGCAAAAGCCATCCACCTCCAAAATTTTTCTTGATACAGCAAGGAGAAGTGAACAGGTTGACAATTGACAGCAAAAAGTAGATCACCAGGTAAATCAGGGTCAATCTACTTCAAGGATGAACAAAGATCACCAAGTAAATCAAGGGCAATCTACTTCAAGGATGAATAGAAGCTACAACCAACTATAGGTAAATCATTCTCAATTTGCCTCAAGAATAAATGCCTGTGGAAATTACAATCACCAGGACAGTAGGTTTGATACTCGAAGGAATTTCTTCAATGGAAAATATTTCTCTTGTCATAACTTTGGACACAAAGTAGCTCAATGTGTTGCCCACAAGACCATCATGACCAGAAAAGCACGAAATCAAGGGAGTGTGACTAGAATCATGAAAAGAACCTACAATAACTTTTCTCCTCTTGAAAATGAAACAAAATGTTTTATTTATAACAACTTCGGTCATAAAGATTCTGAATGCAGGAGTAGGTTTTAACAAACAAATCAGAAGGAGCAAGCTTCATTGAGTCCCAAAACACGGAGAAAGAAAGAACCGCAAGCGGAAAGATGTGGTATAGCCTTATATGCAGAAGGATACGAAAATCAGTTGTACATCAACAGTGGATGCTTGAAACATATGACAGGTGATAAAGAAAAACTTCAGTCATATAATGCTTTAGAAAAAGAAAGGAAGGTCTCATTTGGAAATGACACTCCTGTACTCATAAAAGGTAAAGGTTTTGTTCCTTTGAAAGAAATGGTCAAAGCTAGAAAGGTCGTGTATGTTGATGGCTTAAAGAATAATATATTGAGTGTTAGTCAAATGTGTGATCAAGGAAATGAGGTAATATTTCGATCAAATGGATGTATTGTTTGTGAGCTTGATACAGGAGAAACAATGATCAAAGGCATAAGAACTCCTAATAATTTATACATACTCAAGGGATGATAACAACAATGTTTTCTAAGCAAAAATGATGAACACTGGCTATGGCACAGAAGATTGGGACATCTAAGCTTCTCTCAGATAAGGAAATCATGTAAATATTAGGTGGTTCATGATCTCCCTGACAACGAAATTCCAGAAAATAAAATATGCCAATCATGTCAATTTGGTAAGCAAACCAAAACTAATTTTCTTGAGAAGGAAGGATCAACTAGTAAACCACTTGAACTTGTCCATACTAATGTATGTGGTCCATCCAAGAAAAGGTCACCTCGAGGAGAATAATACTTCATATTATTCATTGACGACTTTTCCATGATGTGTTGGATAGGACTCCTGAAGCATAGAGACGAAGATTTCAAAAAGTTCAAAGCATTCAAAGTGTTGGTTGAAAACAAATCAGATCACATAATCAAATGCCTCAGGTCTAATCAAGGAGGGGAATTTACCTCAGATGAATTCTTTGATTTTTGTGAAGAACATGGAATAAGAAGAGAATTCTCTATTGCAAGGACTCCTCAACAAAATGGAGTAGTAGAAAGGATGAATAGAACAATTCAACAAATGGCTCATGCAGTGCTTGATGAGTCTAGAACTCATGCAACCTTTTGGGGTGAAGCGGCATTTGTTGCCGTTACTATTCTCAACAAGACATACGTCTCGGTAAATAGCACTCAGACTCCTCATGAACTTTGGTATGGTAAGACTGGTATGGTAAAATACTTCAAAAATTTTGGAAGCAAATGTTACATCAAAAGGACTGATGAAAACCTTGGCATGTTTGAACCTAGAGCAAATGAAGGCATTCTCATTGGTTACTCTCCCCACAGCAAAGGATATAAGTGTTACAATAAAAAACTTGGAAAAATTGTTGAAAGTATTGATGTAGTGGTTGATAAAGAAGGAAATATTCCTAATTAGGCAAAATCTGAAGATTTCGAAGATGATGAGGACTATCCTTCAACATCAAAACAGACTTTTGATGAAGAAGAAACATATGAGGCACTAGAAGAACAAATAAGGGTAGAAGAAAAAACTCCATCCAGGTACGTTCAAAAGAAGCATCCAGAAACTCAAATTTTGGGGCAGCAAGAGGCAGGTGTACAAGTAAGAAGAACTATCTCATAAGCTTCAAGCTATCTAGCACTGCTTTCCTCCACTGAACCACAAAATGTAAGTGAAGCATGCAAAGATGAATGTTGGGGCAAGGCCATGAATGAAGAACTTGAGGATATTGAAAATAATAATACTTGGGAGTTGGTTCCTAGACCAAATGATAAGAATGTCATAGGGACAAAATGGAAAGAAGTTGAATTAAAATGGAGATGTTATTAGAAACATGGAGAAACTTGTTTTCAAAGGGTATTCTCAACAAGGAGGTATAGACTTTCAAGAAACTTTTGCACTGGTTGCAAGACCTGAAGCCATAAGAATGTTCCTTGCTCTTTCTAGCTTTCAGAAGTTCAAAGTATTTCAAATGGATGTGAAATCTACCTTTTTAAATGGATATTTAGAAGAAGAAGTGTATATTGAGCAACGAGATGGATTCATCCTTGGAAATGATCGAAGACTTGTATGCAAACTTAAGAAGGCACTTTATGGTCTTAAACATGCTCCAAGGGCTTGGTATTATCGTTTGGACAAATACCTCCATCGACAAGGTTTTTCAAAAGGATTAGCAGATAGAAATCTATATATAAAAATTGATAATGATAAATTGCTAATACTTGTTGCGTATGTTGATGACATCATCTTTGGTAGTAGTGAAGAAGCCATGAGTCAAAACTTTGCTTTGGTGATGTAGAAAGAATTTGAAATTCCCTTTCTTGGTGAACTGATATATTTTCCTGTTTTACAAGTCCAACAAAATAAAGGTGGTATCTTTTTATCACAAACCAAGTACCTCAAGCAGATCTTGAAGAAATATGGCATGGAAGATTCGAAACCAGCATGTACCCCTATGGTAACAGGATGCACCCCTAGCTGAAATGATGCCTCAACAGTAGTACATCAACCAACCTATAGATCCATGATTGATAGTCTGCTCTATCTGACAAGTACCCAACCAGACATCATGCATGCAGTGGGAATAGTTGGAAGATTCTAGGAAAATCCAAAAGAAGAACACCTTTAGGCAGTTAAGAGGATTTTCAATATCTTCAAGGAGCACAAAACTATGGTTTATGGTATCCTAGAGATACAGATCTCACACTTCATGCATATACAGATGCAGATTGCGTAGGAAGCGTGGATAAAAAAAAAAGCACTAGTGGTGGTGCATTCTTTATGGGTTCCAGATTAGTATCTTGGTTCAGCAAGAAACAAAGTTCAATTTCTTTATCTACAGCTGAAGTAGAATATGTGGCTTCTGCATCTTGCTACACACAACTCCTTTGGATGATGCAAACTTTGCAAGACTTTCAAATCACTTGTACTCCACCTATCTCCATTTTATGTGATAATACAAATGCAATCAGTATTTCAAGGAATCCTGTCATGCATTCAAAGACCAAGCACATACCTATCAAATATCATTTTCTCCAAGAACAAGTGCTTGAACAAAAGGTCAAATTGGATTATGTTCCCTCCAAGGAACAAGTTGCTGATATACTCACCAAACCACTGCCGAGGGAGACATTTGAATACCTCAGACAAAAGCTGGGAGTAGTTGATGCATCATCTTGCTGTTGAAACTTGTCTATTTCAGAGAAAAGTGGTTGTAAGCGAGTTTCATGTAGAGAATCCACGTACATACACTGGTTTCTGTGGCTACAGTCACGTATATGTTGATTTGAAGACAATAGTGGGCCAGGATTAGGATGAAAAGAGTCTAATATGGGTCTAATAGGGACCATCTTGCATAGGTTTAGGGGAGCATATATACTTCTAATAATGCATTGTTGGCATTATCCTAGAAGATCTTGGTCCAAGTTCATAATTGTTTTTGGTTTCAGGTGGAATAGGCACAGAGGGAGAACATGGTTGCTAGTTTGAATGATGATAGTAGATGTTGTTGATGATAGTTGTTGATGACTATAATAGTCTTGTTATAGATATTTTTTCTTTATGTCATGTATTTATTTTCTTATCAAGGTCATGTGATGGCCTACTTTGGTTTCCACACTATCCCTGGATGGATGATGTAATGTTCTTGTTTTATTATGCGTAAACCTTTGAAGTATCCCCACTTTGTTGGGTGGATGAGTCAATATTGGTATATCCCCACTTGGTTGGGAGATGGATGTATGTATGAGTCTTTGGTGATAGCAAGGTCATCTATGATGTATAAAGTCATGTTTCTTCTAGCAGAAAATCTTCTTGTAGACCTTGCCTACAGTCAGGGGGGCCATGGATAGCACAACAGAGCAGAGATTTCAGAATGTACTCAGGGGGAGCATAACCCTTTGCACTTGATGACAAAGGGGGAGAATGACTTTGAATGACTTGGGATTGCCATCAAGTCCAAAGGGGGGGATTGTTGGCATTATAACACAGGTGTTGTCCTTGATGGGAACTCACTCAAATGACAAATCACAGTTCAAGCTCTTAGAATGAAAGAAAAATAGATATACGCAAGTTCCTCTTAACCAAGTCATGTATACATGCGGTTTCAATGATGAAAAGGTGCGTATACATATGCATGCACTTTCATGCATAGAAAAGCACGTACATGTGGAAAAACTTATTTTTAGTCCATGGTATTTAGTCCTTGGTATTTGGACCTATGGCTTCGGTCCATGGTATCTCGTCTGACGTGTTGAACCCAGCTATTGCATCCATAGTATTGGTTCTAAGTGGTTTTTTACTGTGGTATTGAGTAAGGCCTAAGACTATAAAAGGGGAAGGAGATCATTAGGCAAAGTCATTCACTTAAGTATTGAATATCATATGAAGAGCAAGATCTAGAATACTGGTCATTGGGTTATGGTGCATAGATGGATCTGAACCAAGGAGGAACCTGAGTGCTAGACGAAGGATAATTTCTATTGAAAGCTCAAGATCTTAAGGCTTGAAGAGAAGTATCTTTGTGTGATTTTTGATCTGTTATATTTGGCGCATGACTTGATCTATAAATCTGATAATCTGGGTATAACTGATGTATGAATATTTGAAAAGGTTAAATTATCTTTTATAGATCTGTACGTAGGTTTAGCATTGCAAAGGCACGTATACACGCAGGTTAGCTAATTCAAAGAAGCATATATGCATGTTTGCATTAATACAAAAGCATATGCATGTAGGTTTCACATATCTAAGTAGCATACGTCTCACAAAATATGTTTTAGCTACTTTTGTTTATTATTGCAATGTTCAGGGTTACTGTTACTATTTTCTGGTTACAGTATTCAGAGAAGTGATTGTTTGAATCAGTTTTTGGTTGGTGACAAGGAGATTGGTTGATGCAGATATATTTGATGTTTGATTTATGCCATTGATGGATCAAGTCTAAAACTTTATGAAACATGGTCCCTGGAAGAAAAGAGAAGGTTGTAGCCTTTTGTATTTCAGCACCTATGTACTAGTACATCAGCTAGTACAAGAGCTAAGCGGGTTGTAGCTCCCTTCCAGAAGAAGCTAGAGAAGGAGAGACGGTTGTAGACTTCTACAGGTAGAAGCCTGCATACTGGTATAAGACTGCACTAGTATAGATATATTATAAAAATAAGTTTCTTATTAAAGGAAGATAGACACGACTTGCAGCAGGTGGTTTTCACCCACATTGGGTTTCCACCTTATATCTCGTGTTTATGTGTGTGATGATCTATTCTGTTTTACTACACTTGTTTACTGTCCTTAAGGTTAATGAAGTTCTGATACAGTGATTAAAGATCAACATTTAATGAATCATAAGCTTAGTGATATACGTTGATTGCTTTAGACATAGTTGCGTATATACGAATTTTCCCATAACTGAAGTAGGACATAAAAATCTAATTGTGAAATGAAAATTAATTGATTTGATAATATTGATTCACTCGACCTCTCAGTATTCTTTCCAACAGAGTGATATTGTTTAAAATCTTAGTAGGAGTGTGATTTACTATGTAATTTCGATAGTTACATTCTTCTTCCGATAAATTAAGACTAAGTCCTTTAGATTGAAGCATACAATTAGCCATTTTCTTTAACACATGATTCTTCCTTTCAGTTACTCCATTTTGTTGTGGAGTATATGGGAGAGTATTGCAATTGAATTCCATGCTTAGTGCAAAATTTGATTAATTTGTTGTTAACATATTATTCATCATTATCAGATCTTAGCTTAAGAATTTGATGTCGAGATTGTTTATCAACAAACACCTTAAAATCCAAGAATGTGTTAAAGACTTCACTCTTTAGTTTTAAGATGTATACCGAAGTACATTTGGAGAAATCATCAATGAAAATTAAGAAATACTTGTAGTGAGAGATTGAAACAAGTAGAAGTGGATAGCATAAATCACTATTCACAAGTTGTAAAGGGGTTGAGGCATGCTAAGAGGCACATTTTTCAAAGCTATCCCTATGATGTTTTTTGACTACACGTTTGAAACAAACACCATCCATAAAAGATATCATAGGAAGACCTATCACCATATTCTCTTTACATAGAGTTTGAAGGGGGCGATAGTTTAAGTGACCAAATCGCTCAAGCCAAAGTTTTCGAACTTCATCATTATGAGAAACAAATACTAAGGGAAGATTTGATGAACCAAAGTTGTGAAAATTATACAAAATTCTAAAATCATCAACAATTCTAGTAGCTAAAATCCATCTAGGATCTATTAGGTCCTTAATTACACCATCATAAGGTGAAAATTCAACGGTTTTACATTCACCTGAGAGAGTTATCTAATATACAGATATAAGGTTGCAAGATAAGGAACAAATAAGAAATCATTAAATTGACCATTGTCTAGATGAATAGTTCTAGTCCCTACAACACAGAGAGATCTATCATCACCAACATATATATTTTTGGTGTTACAATCATTTAAAGAATAAAACATGGCTTTGTTTTTTTCCATGTGATAATAATCTCAAAAATAAATGAGCAACTCATGAGAATGAGAAGAAGAAGATACATTTAGTGCGTAGCAAGACCAAGATTCTTAACAATCACATGCATAAAGTGAAATTCATGAAGATGAAGTTGAAGTTGAAGAGTGCTCCAAATGGATGTTATGCTTCTTCATGGTTGCTTCCAAGGCTTCCATATTCTTAAAGCATTTGGGTTCTAAGTGGCCATCATGATTAGAAATGTTGCAATGCCTATTAGTATTCTTCCCTTTTTTTTTAGCTGCCTTATCATTTTGTTGACTTGATTTTTCATTTTGAGACTGAAATGGATTACGAGCCTTGTTTGGTTTATAACCATTCTTTTTCAGATGTTCCCTCTTAGGATTCTTTGGACTTGTTTGATATTGGGTTGCTAAGAATTTCTTCGAAGAGTTTCCAGTTTTAAGAAGATCATGATCTAAGAGTTTTTCTTATTCTCTTATTAAATAGTCACAATAGGCATAAAAGGAGGGGGGCTTGTAGGTTTTTCCTCAAGAAATAAAGGCTTGTATA
Source organism: Pinus taeda (assembly GCA_000404065.3). NCBI lineage: Eukaryota > Viridiplantae > Streptophyta > Pinopsida > Pinales > Pinaceae > Pinus > Pinus taeda. The sequence goes on along the minus strand of APFE031123694.1, from coordinate 61,776 downwards.
GTAGAATGGAAGGTGGAAAAGAACACACAGTAGGTTGGTCCTAACTTAGTAAGAATGGAATAGATAAGGCTACCATATTCTTTCTTAACCGTAACACCTTCCAAGAGAAATTGAAGGGTCTTCAACTTCGACAAAAAATATTCAATGGAAAAAAAATATTGGGGTCTCGTGTAAGCAACTCATTTTCAAATTGATGGGACCTAATTTCATTTTTAATTCTAGAAACTTTATTGAGTTGTTTCATTGCTTCATCTAGGGTATCAATTTATACGATATGGAATCTAACGTCTAGATAAATAGACATCCCTATCAACCCACGTGCTTGATCTTGCCTATTTTCCAATTTACCCTATTTATTTTCATGTTTAGGTTTAGACTCTTGGTCTAAGGCTATTCTATAAAGGCCTTTACTTCTAAGTAAATCTATAATGTAGGATAGCCATTGGAAGTAGTTGGTGTTGTAAAAAATAACTAGGCATGTACTTTCTATTTTAAAAGAAATGGAAGCTGTAGATACTCAAGCTAAGTGTTCCAATGGAAAAATTTCAAAAAACTAGGCTGATTTAAAAGGAAATGGCTCTGAAAGTGGCTCCCGAGTGAACAAGTTATGGATTTCTAAAGAAAGATTGTTTAATATGTCAACGAACTACATGAATGTTGGGAAGTGAATTATAATGTTATATTTAAAAGAAATCCCCCCCCCCCCTTTTCCAAACATAATCTAATTAGATTACTTTTATAAAAGAATTACTTTATGTGACCTACTTATATAAATAAGTAAAAGTCACTTTTACAATGTTACTTTATGAAACATCCGCCAAATTGTAACTTAAATAAAAGACAAAGAGACTTTAGAATTATAAGTGACTCACTTTTTATAATGGGTGATGGGTGAAAACACTTTTACATAAAGCAACTTTAAAACATAAGTTATAGGTGTTTTTTGAAAAAGTAACACCACAAAAAGAAAGACTTGAACTGAAGACCTCTATTCTAATAAAGTAAATTTGGACTCACTGAGCTAGTTTAAAAGGTTAGTAGTTTTACAGAAGGAGAAAGGTTTTTTTTTTTTTTTTTCGTTGAAGCTTTGGAGTACATGCTTAATTGTAAAACCACATTTTTACATACAAAAATAAAAAAAACCACACAACCCAAAACGAACGAGCAAAAGTAATGAAAGCCTTATGTATTAAAGTTAGATTTCACCAAAAACAAAACTATTTTTCTCAATGTTTATGATTTTCCAAGAACACACTAAGGAGCGGCAGAAAAGAGCATATGCATGAAAAAAATATTTTCTTTATGTTTTTGTTTGCCCGGATCACACAAAGTTGCGGGGCAAAGTGAATATGCAAAAAATAAAGGTATAGGTCTAATAAATAAAAAAATTATAGATCATTGTAAAGTGAAATAAAGAGAGAGATAAATAACTATAACTACAAATAAAGATTGTATACATCCATATCTTAAAAATCACGTAGCTAGGGCTACCATAAACCTTCTTGAACAAAACGAAATGTGTTCCTCACAATAACATATACTCCTAACACAATAGACTAGTCCTCTCAGCCTGAAACTATCCATAAATAAAAGATCTAGGAAACAACAGTTGGATGGAGTTGTACCTGCTTTGGATTTGGATCACGAATGGATGGAACCCTCAAATAGTTCCAATACAATGTAGAAATTTAGAGAGTAATTTGCTTATATAGAAAACCAAAGGACACTACTCACAAACAAATAAAAGATTGGCACACCAGTATTCTTGACGTGGTTAAAACCATCAAATGGGGAAAAAATCCATGGCCTCAACCAAGGCAACCACTTCAAGAAATTTACCAATGTAAAAGAAAGAAAATTTACATAAGCTTCTCTCATGAACTACCACATAAAAATGACCCTCCATGCTCTTTAAATAGAGTTCATGGACCAATTGGGTGCTAAGCTATAGGTCAAGTGCCAGTAATACTGAGGAGAGAATGAATTTTTGAATCACTTCATGTCTAAAACATATCATGACCATTGGATTGTAAGTTACAAAAAGTACATACTAAAGAAGCACAATTTACCTAACTATACACTAAACCAGGTTGCACTTAATTATTCCCTATGTGTTAGAATATCCTAACATTAACTAATTCAATATCCTTTCTAAATCGTAAAAGCATTCCATAAATCACTCCGTAATCATTTTTTTCTAAATTATAAAATCACTGAATAAAACCATATTTTTCTAAATTCTAAAATCACTCAATAAATGAGCCATACATATCTTGGTTTTTTAAAGTATATTTTATTTTTGTTTAGATACAAAATATCACCTTTCCATAGCTTTTCTAAATCAATGAATCGTTAGCTCTAAAACTCATAAAACATAGCAACCTTGAATATACAATTTATTTATCTAGAAGAATATAAATTCATCTGAATATAAGAATTATGAATTATTTCTTGCAATATTATTGTAATCAATAATTAGAATAACATTCTTCTTGTAATATGAATATAATAATTAATAATATTAAGTTATTCAACAACACACACTTTGCAAGAGATTTACTGAAGCTTATGATAGGTATATTACATACTCCCCTGCCTTGGAACAAAAAACTATCATTGGTGTTTTTATCTCACTGGATTGTTAACTTTTACTCACGATGTAACAATCTAAACAACCCAAAAGCGAATCCTTTCCCTTTGAATTAAAGAATTTTATTTCAAAAAACTACGCATAACAAAAACAATAATATTTTAACAATAAACATAAACATAACCATTTACAACTACAAATATGCAAGATCTACACTGAACTATTTTAGCCATTATTCCAGTTAATTTAAACAAAATAGAATCAGTATACTACCTTTCCATTACACATGGAATTCATTGTTACTATATGCAATTTTTCATTTTTACTATAAGTGGTTTCTCAGTTTTCATAAGCACTCTAAGAGTGGTTTGAAAGAGAAAAAATAAGCACTTTGGAATGTCTAATCAAGAAATTTAATCACATTAATTATAAAATTTTGAATCAAATGAAATACTTTTAACTATCAATCACTTACGGAATTTCAAGTCATATTTTAATGAAAATACTTTTATAAGTACTTGGAGAGCACCTAACTCTCTAATCATAAAAGTGATAAATCACTACACCAAGTGCACACTATGTTAGCCCCCACAAAATAAATCCACTCATTTCTTTTTACAAGTACTCAAAGAGCATCTAGCTCTCTAATTATCAAAATGATCACTAATTGCATCAAGTGCATACTTCCTTAGCCCTTTCTAAACCCATTGACAAGTTTTGTAATACATTGGGTAAACTTACATTTCCTATAATTCCTTTATGAGAACTAGGCTACTTTCTTACACCTATATATATATATATATATATATATATATATATATATATATAAAATTCATCTTTAATGCATCATTTATCTCATTAATTACCTTGTTCTACTATTAGAACCATATGGGAAAAATATGAAGTAAGCACGTTCCTTCCAATCATGAAATGCCTCTGCAATTTCCCCATGAGCTAAGATTTACTTGCCACTAGATTCAGCAACCTCATTGATTCCTTATTAGTTTCTTTTATAAATTTTCTTGCTAGAAAAATTTAGCTTTGTCTAATTTTTGGGTCTGCCAACCCTTTTGTGTGGGGCTCTTGTTTGTTTTTCTTTGAAAAAATTCTTTCCTTTTTCTTTAAAGCCCATCTGTCTCTCCCACAACACTTTATTTCACCTAAACTTATTATATTTCTCCAAATACGTAATTTAATATGATATATCTCTCCCATCATATTAAATCCATTTAGTTCTAATTATTTTCTCCTAGGAATGTTTAGGAGATTTTTAGGGAAGGTCCATGTTGTACATGGGCACCAACAATTATTCCCGAGATGATAAAAAATATTATAACTCTATTGCTCTTTTCTTGAGAATTTTTCGAATATTTTTTATTAATAATAATTAATCTATTACATCATAATACTTAAATCGATTATATAATAAAAAAAGTTTAAACATGCCTTCCATAGTCATCTAGTCCAAAAATAGTCCAGGTTTAAAAATAATCAATGTGTCAAAATCCACTAGAGTTTACATAACTAAAAATGATCATATTATCATTAAAGAAAAAGAACATTTATGTGCATCATGCATTCATACTTGACCCTCGACATAGGTCCCACAATTTGTAAAATTAAGTTGATAGGAAATCATCAAATGTCATACACAGTGTATACATTCCAAATTTCTACATAATAACATTCATGTAGTTAAAATAATACAAATCTTCCATATTATACCATTAAACATTATACGTTCTCATATGGAGTTCCAATTTATGTCGCAACATTTTACCTTTCACAAATTCTTATGCTTCCATTAAGCCAACCCCTGCTTAACCACATCCGCAATATTGGTCAATAAAACCATACCTTCTGCTAAAATAATATTACGGACAAAATATTTGTCAAATTCCTTCAAGATGCATTTCACTTTCACATGCATCTATGTTTTCAATATTTCAACATGTAAAAATGTATTTGTCCTTTTAGTTTCCATAAATAACATTTTGTAATATCATTTTGCAACAAGATTTCGTAATATTACTCTATACATTAAAATTAATATAACAAGGATACATCCTCGAGATGTTAAAACATTTTTTTTCCATAAGTTTCTTTTGTAAAATAATAGTTAAGTTAACAATACTTTAATCATTGTCATTCAGATAGTTTATAACTCATGCAACATCTCATTTCATTTACGCATATGTATCTACGGAACAATCATTAATAAGTCATACTATATTCAAGTCATTAACACATAGTTCTGTTTGTTTATCAAACTAGTAATGCTAATAGATTAAAACACCATACAACTTTTTTTTTTTGCAAGGAGAAACGAAAACACCATGTTTCTGCAACATTATGGACTTTCCTAATTAGATTTACTTTGTTTTTTCACCATAGTATTCACATGGACTCGATGGATTTCTAAAATATCTATTTAACATTATTATTTAAATTTAAGATGCAACTGAGATAACATCATCATATAATCATCAATTGGTAAGGTTGTGAGGTTTAAACAAACAAGGTAATCAATATCATTTGATTACTACTAGTTACAAAATTAAGTTATTATAAATATCAAATTAGTCACATTAACAATATTTTTGTATCATAATCCAAGTTTTTTCTCACCCTCAAAAACTTCAAAACATCATTATTCATGGTTAAACTAATATTCACTTATGCAATCATAGTATTTTTCTTTCATGTGCTCAAAATGTTAAATAGAGATTTAATCATTCAAAGACATCAATTTATCATCAGTGTATAAGTGTTAATTGAAATCATGGTAACAATCCCAATATTCTCAATTCCATAGTATATTGTTACCAACAGACCAACAATATGAAGTAAATTACCCCATTCACTTGTTTAAAATGTGTAATAATCTTTAATCAAAGCTAATTCATGCATATAAGTTTTGATTTTGATAGTTTTTCATTCAATACTAACTAATCAATGCTATCGAGCATCTTAAATTCAATCATGACATGACTTAATCATCAATTAGCCATTACAGTAAAGCTTTACCATTTGACTCATTATTCATTTTTAACATCTAAAGAGGCTCTTTCAACGTCTTCTAAAACATTCTATTTTTCTCTTCAAGGATAAACCCCACCTTTATACATTCATTTGTTTCACACATAATCACTATATGCATTCATCTGTTATAAACAAGTCATTGTAACGTAATCATTTTCCTTTAAACGCATTGTTAAGATTTTCATAAGACTATGCATGCAAAGGGTTGGTAGTTACTCTTCACTATCACTAGTGACTTATAGGTTTTTTCATAGTTACAACAAAGGTTTTATTGTCTTTTATTTTCATCAATATTTAAATGTCACGAGCACAAATTTTAAGGAAACATTACTGCTTATTATTATTTAAAGTGGTTGTTTATCATGCATTGTGTATCTCATGTAAAATGTAGTATGTTGCATCTTCAGTTAGAATCATATCTGAAATGGTAACCACTAGCATAATACCTATACTTATTTACTACTTAATGATTTGCAAAAGACACAATTGTTCCAACTTTTTACCCTAATACCACTTGTAACATCCCATGGTAACCTCACAGGAAAATGTATGGAGTTAGGAAATTTTTACAACATTTGCTAATGTGTAGCTTTCTAAATTACTTTCCATATTTATTATAGACATATTTGGGCATTGCAACCCCAATATTATATGTCCATAAACTAAGGGCTTCTAAGTCCCTAAAAGTGTTGTTTCATACCCTAAAGGAACAAGGCCAGCTGATTACATCATCTCCTAGAAGTTCTCCATGAAAAGCTGCTCAGAACTGGTCAAAACTGGACCATCTCACCCGCTCCATGGTCAAAGTGTGATGCATCCCGCCTAATGCACAGGAGGGGTGCGATTCATATAGAAAATCCCTTTTATGGGCTACGATGGGTGAGAGTAGACAAATGGCAGAGACAATTTGCAAGGTGGATGATCATGGAATCTTCCAGAAACTTCTCCTGTGACACTTACCTCTCTAAATTTGCCCAGGGATGAGTAAGATATCATGAAATCTCCAAGTGGAATTGAGAACTATTAGAGAAATGACACTAATCAAAAACCCAGAAGTTGACTCACCCACCTACAAACATCTATTTATGGATCCCTCATCCTAGAGATCCAAAGGCTGGAATTTTGTATTTTGTAAGGAAGTGTTGTTGGTTTCTCTGTGCAACATTGTTGGGTGATCTAACCTTCTCATGAGATTAAGAGGGCTTTCATGCTGGGAGGATGGCATTGGGTCAGACTAATGGGTTGTAATGCTCTCTTCTACTACTTCCATCAATAAAGTTATTTGAGTTTTCCTCCGTATTCTTATATATCTCTTAATCTTGTATTGATATATGCATTTTTATGGTTAATATACATCTGATCCTATATTGTCTATGGTTATAGATATCTATGCTTTGATGGTATTGTGCTACTTTGACTGTATAGGGATTCTTTGAAGTGGGACAAGTAAACAAGGAGTGGCAAAGCTTTGTCAAAGGGGAGAGGAAACAAGCAAGGAGCCAAGCGAAAGACTAAGGTTGGTACTCTTTGTTTCTCTCTCATATATCTGTCATAAAGGGAAACACACGTGAATTTAGTTTGTTTGTTTCTAAGATAGCTACCCATCTTAGTGGGACTACTAGCTCTAAATAGACACTAGTTTTCTCGATAACAAAATGGCGACACTGCTGGGGAGCGAAAAGCTTGTTTTCTTATTTATATTTTTTTGCTTTATAAACTACAGACGAAGCCTGAAGTTAAGCCAAGTAGCTTTCAAACTGCATTTGCTATGGAAGTGCAAAGTAGATCAATGTTGCTTCAGTCTATCTCTGGGTTTTGTTTATAAACTAAACAACTGACTTGCAAACATCCTAAGTGCCCTGGTGGTAGCTCAAGTAACCTCATTAGATCAGCCCCTATACTTTGTGTTTACTGCCTATCATTAGCTCAGCCTAAACCCCTGAACTTAGCTGCAAACCATGAGAAAAAACCAAACTTAGTCTCATCCCTGGACCATCGTACTGTCTCTCATTGGCAATCTAGATGCATCTCACCTCCCCTATGTTGTAGGTGAGATGCATCCTTGTTTCCCTATGTTACAGTTGCGATGATCAGATAAGCCTGTTTCTACCCCCAGATTTTGGTTTTTTCTTCATTGTCTTCAACTTTATTCAGAAGCTTTGTTGTTTGTGATTAGTATATCACTGTTGAAACTCCCTTCCTTTTCATTATTTAGCCTCCATTGTACAAATAATTATGAATGTTTTTATGTATTTTTCGCCATTTACAGTTCTCTTTTGCAAACAGTAGCTTAATCGAACTGTCATCTTTTGATTTGAAAGTGCCGCAAGTGTCGTTTTTAGTCAAAGAAAAGAATCCTTCTCTTTTTGATAGTCAATTACACTGTTACTCTTGTATTTTATTTGAATTAATAGTATTTCAAGTGTCAAAAGCAATTTTCAATTCAAAATCGGAGTGTCGTCCTTGTCTTCCTTTTGTCTTTTGAATTGAAAATTGTTAGTACTGTCACTTTGAAAGAAAAGATAGTTCAGATTTATACTTATTGTTCTTTTTGTCATTCACACATTAAGAAAGTGGAAAACAAATACATGCATGTGCATTTTCATTTAGACTACTTGTTGATATTGATTTAGGATAGTCCATCTAGTGTGTGCTCTCTGCTCTATGTTAAAAGATTTTTATTTCTCTTTCCTTAGTAGCTAAGATTTTCATTGTGAAAATAAGAGTAAACGATTGTTTATCATCTTAGATTGCATATTTAGGAATTTTATATCTACATCACACAGTGAAACTTAAAGGAAAACTTATTAAGCAATATCAACTGTAAAATAAATTCAATGAACATAAAACGCTTTGGAACCTAATGCACAACATATAGAAGTCTAGGCTAGAGATGTACTATGGTGTTGTAAAGCCTGGTAACTGTCACTTTCATCGTAGGTTCGGTGATTCCTGCTCTTTGAGATGACAAGTGCCAATATGGACTTGTGCTCCCACGTACCATTGAGTATATATTGGGGGACCACAATAGGCTATATCCTTTATCCTTAGGAAGCCGTGTCTACTGCCCTATGGATCGTAATGCACTGAACACAGCATTCGGGAAGATTGACTTCCGTACCGTACAAAGTATTCTGTAGTTTTGGGATTGGTTTGGTAATCCCTCTGTTTAGATTTCGAGAGTAGTCACTTGCATTCCTTTTCAGAATCCTTAAAAGAAAAGGTACATCTAAGTAGTTGTCACTTCAGGCTCATTAAAAATCAAAGGCGACTAGAGTCATCTTTAGCTTTTTTCTCGACTCCTAAAAATTGATAGAGCAAATTGTGTCAAAGCATCATAAAATTCATTTAATTCAGAATAACATTTTCCATTTCTATTTTGAGTTGATCAAGTACTCCGCAATCATGGAAGAAAGTCAATCAAAACCCCGTCGTTCGTGGAGACTAACGAGTCAACCATCTTTGACTCTGGAAACAAAGCCATTCCGGACCAAGCGAACTCATTTAACTAGGTCGAAGTCTCCTAGTTTGTTTGAAACTTGTGTTTCAACATCCTCAGACACTCTGGTTACTCCAACTATTTCTGGTATCCCAGGCTCTACAGAAGATGTTCCGCAGTTACAAGAGGACATTAGAACTGATCCTAGTGTAATAGTAAACACTTCTATTCTTGAACTAGCTCCCTCTAAGGTTTATTCGGAAGGTGTTACCCCTCCAGCATCTGTCACTACAAATTCCATACCTTCTTCGGCACCAGAAATATATTAGGGACCTAACGGTCTACCTCTTCCACCTGGACTGATTTCTATAGAAGAGATTATGGAGGATCTTCCATCGAGTACTCCATTACATTTTGGAACTGGGATCCACCTATATCCTTCTACTTCAGAAGTTAGTCTCCCTTCATTGCAAGTTCATGTGAATCACTAGGAAGTCTTTTGGATAGACTCAATATGTCTGAACAACCATCGACATCTAGTACTGTGTCATCTGACATAGCAGCAGCAAAACCTTGTACCGCTACTCCAACAATGTTCGTTGGTGTACCATCTATCCCAAGTAGTTCTCAACCACTAGATGGAGTCCACTCAGGGATTATTTTGATAGTATGGTCTGTCCCCATTTGTTCATCCCAAACCTTATATGGAATCTCTTTGTTGAGTCTCAGAAAATTGATCCTTCGCAACAGTATCAATTTGGGTAGTCCAGTTTCCAAAGGCCAAATTTCCCTTTAAACACTGGATTGCAACCATATGGGGGTAGTATGCCTTTTCATTGTTCCCTCTAGGAGAACAACCATATGAGAGTTCACAAAAGAATTTGGGTCAGGCTGGAATCACATCCAGTGGTTAGATACCAATACTGCCTCAACAACCAAGGGTTGTATACAATATACAACCGAATCAACCTGTGTCGAATATTCCCACTACATTGGCTATTGTGACAGTGTCTCAAGTAGAGGTGCTTCCTGTTGTATGTCAACCTCCAGTCTCTCAAGTCGTAATACAACAGCCTCTTGTCTCCACAACTCAATCACAACCGTCGATTAGTGGATCCTTAACTGAAGTGACCAAGGCTCCAACGAGTACTATAACCCCTCATCTTGGTTAAACATCGAGTGTTGGGCAATATAAAATGGTCTCATAGCCATGGTTGGTGCAATATCAACAACTACAATTCCAGCAAGCTTACTAAGGACCTAAGCAACAAAGTTTTGCAAGTAATGGGCAGCCATATATTCAAAACGGTCACCATCCATCAACCTTGTCAAAGTTATCAACATCAAATACATTATGCTAGTGTGCAAAGACCCACTACTCAAGCGATCCCGTCCTATCCTGGGTATGCTTCACCAAACCTGAATCAACAATTGCCTTTCGTTGCAACTTTAGAATTACCAGATCTGAATTGGATAATAAATGATCCAATTGTTTACGCCCCTTGGTGGCTAGTGATTCCTCATAAACTTCCGTTAGATATTCCTAAATTCAATGGAAATCTGGGTGAATATCCGTCAAATCATGTGATGACCTTTCATCTATGGTGTTTATCCAATACTCTCAATGATCATTCGATTAGGCTTTGCCTTTTCCAACAAATGTTAGCTTGTCCAGCAGTAAAATGGTACATTGAATTGCCTAGAGCTTCATTTGATAACTTCAGTGCCCTTGCCACCACCTTTTTAACCCATATTCAATTACCAATAAGGTACAAAATAGGAATGAAGCTTCTTACCAATTTCAAGTAGATGGTAGCCACTCACATATCTGATCATATTCATGAGTGGCAATGTCGTTGTAGAATGGTAAAAACATATGTTCCTGATCAGCTGCTAGCTAAATGGTTTATTAAGTCATTGTTACCTTCTATTACAGAAGATGTTGCTAAAGGGGGAGTTGTCACTGAAGAGCAAGTCATTTCTCATGCACAAGATCTACACTTGATCTATACTCACCATGGCATGATCTACGACAAAATCCCTGATGCTCCTATACCAGAGTTTTCCATTCCTCCTCCTCCTAAATCAAACAAAGACTCTCATGTTGGCGATGGCGTGATAGGTACGAATAGCATGAACAATGCAAAGGCTACATCGAAGAAAGCCCGTATGGTTTCTAGTCAAAATGCAAATGAAGAACTTCTCACCTTAGAGGTTAATGCCATGTCAATCGAAAAAGGCAAAGAATCGAAGCAACCAAGGGGCAAGAAGAAAAATAAGAAGAAGGATGATTCGTCTCCTGAAAAATCTTATGAAAACCCATCTGGGCAAAAGAAACCTGGTCATCCATGCTTTATATGTGATGAGGATCATTGGACGAAAGAGTGTCCCCATAAATCTGAGATTAAGAAATTCTTCAAGAACTCAAAAACCTCAGCGGTATTGACTAATCTGTTTCCAAACCTAGGAACCAACCTAGTTACTAGCGACAATGCTTCCCCATCCCAGGTGCTTATGTTGTCCATTTTTAAACAGCAAAATGATACTTTGATATTGACAAGGAATAAAGATTACGAGAATCCACAGATGTTGAACAATAAGGCTGCTGATCAACCTAGTAGTTTGAAAACAACTTTGACCGAAGTTGTGCCACCCCTCATTCCTGAACTAATGATAAAGCCGCCAAAGTGAGTAGTACAAAAATTGACATCTAACCCTTATTCCAGAGTAGCACAAAATTATAATATAGTAGAGGACCTGGCCCAATCGTCGTCTGCTATGTTGACACTTGAAGTACTGCAAAATTGCCACTCCCAAAAGCAGGCTCTATTATTAGTAATAGGTGGGATTGACCCAGCAGATTCCAATCTTATGGACCTTAATCATAAAGGATATCAACCTCAGTTACCAACTTAACTCGCTTTGAAAATTCAAGTGAAAGCCCTCAACAAAACTGTTGATCGAACAATTATTGATGAGGGGGCATCTACATGTATTATGTCAATGAGTTGCTGGAAATCTTTAGGCTCACCACCCTTGTTGTGATCGTCAACAACATTAAAAGCATTTGATGCACAAGCATACACCCCATACGGGATTTTAAGTAACTTGCAAGTTGAACTGTGTGGCAAAACAATAGAAATTTGTGTTGAAGTTATCGATGGAAACCTCGATTACAACATCCTACTGGGAAGGCCCTGGATTTATGCTATGGCTTCTATTGTGTCAATACACTTCAGAAAGATTCCATTTCCTTTTCAAGGAGGAATTACAATCATTGATCAACAAACCTTCCACCCCAACAGTTCACAAGTTATAGGAAGCATTCCAATGATCCATGGAAGCTCTCATTCACTTCAAAATATCGAAGTAGGCCTCCTAAAAGACCCTACTTTAATGGTTACTTTTGCCCTACTACCTCCAAGTAATCTAGAAGAAATGGCCACGGTGGAAACCTGCAATATGATATCTTATATATCTAAAAGGTTCAGAAGATTCCCAAACATTTTGTCAACATGGATCATCACCAGGTATTGCCCCCAAGCCCAATAGAAATATTGTAGCAATCAATTTTCTTGGCCTTGGGGGAAAACCCAAATCAACCCTCATCGAGTATTTGGATAGATAGGTCTAAGGAATGTGGTATATCTTCAGATCCTTGCTCACATGTACATTCTACATACAAAGGAATCATTCAACCAATGGTGATAGGAGAGGCACCATGAGAAGATTACCACCCTCATTCCCATCTTCTGGATTACCATGAAGATTATTCCAGCGACCTCAATCATCCTTCAGTTTTTGATTTTGTATCAAATACTGTAAATACAATGGATTCCAAGGATGGTCCCTATCCTATGTCAACCTCATTAAAAAATGAAACAACCCCCTTTCCAAATCGAGTCTTTGATTATGATCTCGTAAAATCCAAGTCGATTCTTTCAAATATCTCTAAGGTAAACCTCCATTCCAACCACTGCATTGAATGCAATGGAGCTTGGGGGCCATGCACCTCAATTTGCATCATTATGTTCGGGCCATGCAAACTTATAACAAGCATAGTTTTTCGTTTAAAGCTTGTGTAAACATGAAACCAAACACGAGCAGTTTTATGCGAAGTTCAAGCTCGTTAAATAATAAACCTAGCAATGAGCATATGTTCCACCAGAGTTTAAGCTCTTTAAAAAATGAACACATCTTCAGTAAATAACCATTGCGATCACATTATTATCAAGAATTGAGCCTTGGTCGTGTTCTTACCATCACCTCCACTCTTTTTTAGCCGATCATATGCCTCCATTTGATTGTTTACCCCTTTTGAGGAACAGCTATGATGAGTGATCCTATTAGCCACCTTCTTTACACTGTCATTATTGAAAAGTTCCAAACCTTACCTGGAACCAGTTGTTATCCAAAATCATCACTCGTTCCTCAAAAAAAGAGTCTTCTTGAAGCTCTTTTCATCTAATTCGTAAGTGCTCATTAAAGCGATCGGAAGTGTTATCCCTCCTCTAGATTTTAATCTTTTTGGACTTGAGGGATCACTACACAAAAAGATCTAGTGCTTGTCTTGTTCGGCTCATTAAAACTATCGAAAATTCATCCCTTTCATATTATTTTATACTTTTTCAGACTTTAGGTATTATATGACGAAAAAGGATTACTGGTGTTTCCTTTCCATCTCTTTTCAGACTCTCTAAAGTTGAAAAGGACTGAGTTATCTTTGTCGTTAAAGTCGTTAAAACAATAGTGACAAACTTGTCCATGTAGACAAGAGCGAGTTTCACTGTCGCTAGGCTCATTAAAACATAGCGACCGGTTTGCCCGAAGGGAAAATTACAGAACAAGCATATGTTATCCTCCTCAAGCTTGACAAAAATAAAGAGGTACTGGTCAACAATGACTAGGGAAAAATTGTGAAGAAAACTTGAAGAAACTTTATTAGTAGTAGGTCGCTCTTGAACATGACACTTTCACTTTGTCACCATGATTGAGTCTTGTTGGGTTATTCCGTTCATCGGTCATATCTCCATTGGTCCACTGTACCATCCATTTTTAGGGTTAACACTATCAATCCATTTCAGTGTCATCGATATGTTCAAGAGAAGTCGCTCAAAGAATTCACCAACCCAGCTTGTGTCTCATCCGCTGCAATACCTTCGCGCTTCATTCTTTCATGACCGCCACCCTGAACCATGTATCATGAGATCGTTTTCACCTCCAACAAAATCATTTGCTACGTTTGATGTCGTATATGTGGGATTCATTAAGGCCCTCCTAAGATGGGTCACTTCTTGTCGACATCAGCTCATTATCCAAGAAGTCGACTTAGGAACAACCCTTTCAGTACTTTGAAGCTTGCATGCCTCAATGGAAAGTTCCTCACTTCTGGTGACAGGTTTACATCAATGGCCTTCGACCGAAATATTTTGTGTGGTGTCTGAAATTGACTCATGTATTCACACCACGTGAATTGTACTATAGTACCTTGAGGTTCATTATCATTATTGGTGATTCCTCTCATGCCTGTTAACAGCTTACATCACTGGCTAGTAATCAGGCTATTTCTTTATGTGTTCAACTTCAGAATATCTTTTCACATGGATCGACTTGTACGTCAGGCGAAGATTGAACAAGTTTGAAGACCCAGGATCTAGTTTCATCCATCCGGGCTATGATATATTCAGGAAAATAAAGATGTCAAACGTACATCATAGTTTCACAAATAATCATCCAAGCCAAAGGATGATGGCTCTACCAGAATCATCAGTCTGCCATACAGATGGTTATCTGTCTTATGTACATGAATATGAATTTATAAATTTTAGCATGGGAATGCCCGCCTAAGCTAGATCATGAAAATGTTATGAAGATAATGTATTGTATTGTATCTTATTATAGGTCACCTTCAAGTGTAGGAAAACTTCGGATCCTCATGATAAAGCATTTCACCCGACATCAAAATATTTACGACCTCATGCTTTAGGCAGCAAATGTTATAGACATATTTGGGCACTTCAACCCCAATCTTATATGTCCATAAACCAAGGGCTTCTAAGTCACTAAAACTATTGTTTCATACCCTAAAGGAACAAGGTCAGCTGAGTACATCATCTCTGAGAATTTCTCCATGAAAACCTGCTTAGAACTAGTCAAAACTGGACCATCTCACTTGCTCCATGGTCAAAGTGTGATGCATCCCACCTAATGCACATACGTGGTGTGATGCATACTCAAAATCCCTTCTATGGGGTGTGATGGGCAAGGGTAGACAAATGGCAGAGATAGTTTGCAATGTGGATGATCATGGAATCTTCCAGAAACTTCTTTTGTGACACTTGCCTCTCTAAATTCGCCCAGGGATGAGTAAGAGATCATGAAATCTCCAAGTGGAATTGAGAACTATCATAGAAATGACACTAATCAAAAACCTAGAAGTTGAATCACCCACCTGCAAACATCTATATACATTCTAGACATCCTCAGGCTGGAATTTTGTATTTTGTAAGGAAGTGTTGTTGGTTTCTCTGCGAAACATTGTTGGGTGATCTAAGATTTTCATGAGGTGAAGAGGGCTTTCATGCTAGGAGGATGGTGTTGGGTCAGACCAATGGGTTGTAATCCTCTCTTCTACTACTTCTATCAATAAAGCTATTTAAATTTTCCTCCATATTCTTGTGTATCTCTGAATCTTGTACTGATATATGCATTTGTATGGTTAATATAAATCTGATGCTATATTGTTTATGGTTATATATCTCTATTATTTTATGGTATTATGCTTGTTTGACTCTACAAGTGTTCTTTGAAGTTGGACAAGTAAAGAAGGAGTGGAAAATCTCTGGCAAAGGGGAGAGGAAACAAGCAAGGAGCCAAGTTAAAGACTGAGGTTGGTACTCTCCATTTCTCTCTCATCTATCTGTCATACAGGAAAACACAAGTGACTTTAGATTATATGTTTCTAAGATAGCTACCCATCTTAGTGGGACTAGCAGCTCTGAATAGACACTAGTATTCTCAGTAACAATATTCCTTCAATAACCATTAAATAAACCATCCCCATTATGTAGAGTAATCTTTAGCAAAAGACTAGTGAGTTACAAAACCATTATTGTAGCATATTAACTTAATTTTGATGATGTAAACTTGCATCAATTTCATTATTCTTTGAACTCAGATAGTTAATCCCATACTTGATAATGTAGACATTACATCATGCAAAGAATCAACATTATAAAAATGGCCAACAAGAAATTAAACCCTTAGACACCCATATACCCTTGAAACCACATAGGGTGAAAACCAACAAATTTTATTTGTATTATTAAATGCTCGTGAGGGTGTTCACCCCCCACTGAATGGCTTGCAAGGGAATCCATCCCTGCACCATTGTCATAAAATATTGCAAATAATTATCATATGAAATACAACATAAATAACTATAGGCTATTACAATCATCATGATATCATTTACCCACACACCCATGAACATTAAATCTTTGCAACCTAGCTCTTCCCATTAGTGGATTATCTTGCCCTAACATCCCTTCATCTGCATAGACCACTAGTTTATTTACTGCGAGAATGTTAAGTAAAATCCATCTTTCACATATGTCTCAATATTTTTTGCAACTACTACTCGCTGTGAATTTTTATATGATGATTAGATAAAATAATAAAAAAACCAATAATGATTCTTTATGAGTGATGCTTGAACATTTATTCATGTGCATACATAAAACATAAACATAATCCCATCTGATGCCTTATTTAACATGACTCTACACACATTAATAAAAAAACATATAATCTATCAAACACCACATTAATGGTTATTACCCTCGCATACGTACACATTCATTTCCAAGAGGAAATCCATTATAACTATCCTTATTCTTCTCAAGGAAACTCACACATTAGCTATGGTTTTTCATATGACTACATAATTTTTCACAATAATTGTTATTCCTACATGCAGATACATAATATTTTCTCAAAATGAAGTTAACATACTCATTCTTTCAAATGAAAACTCTTTCCAAAATAACTCTAGCATAATCTGATATGTACATGCCTAATCTTTTTAGATGATAGATAAGATCATCTTGGATGTAAATCCCTAATATTTCCAAAGGAAATATAACATAATAGATATTGTTTAATCGTGCATGCTAATATATATTTTTCTAGCTCAATAGCTATGATATTTATCCGTGCAATTACATAAAATTTATCAACAGAACTAGGCCCCTCAGTTATGACTTTTGGTGCATGCAAATACATTAAAGGATGTTGACACAATGGAAAATGTTCTTATGCATGCAATTGCATGCTCTTTCCAACAACATCTTTTCCAAATGAGAGTTATTCATAATAACTATTGTCAATGAAAATACATGCTCCATTCCAGGTAAATCTAATAGGATAATTATTATTTCTTGCATGCAGATACATGTACTTATCCAAAGGAAAGATAACGTACAATTATTGCATGAAATTACATATTTCCTTTCAAAAAATCTAACACAACAATTATATTTCTCCTCTCCATGAAACACACACACACACACCACACACACACACACACACACACACAGATATATATATATATATATATATATATATATATATATATTATATATATATATATATATTATATTATATATATTATATTATATATATATATATATAATATATATATATATATATATATATATTATATATATCCATGAAAATCTATCATAATGAGTTATTATTTTCATGCAAAATGAATATAAATAACTTAGCACAAAACAACACATTATTTTCCAAGAACACTAACACATTATGTATATCTATATGTACATAAAAAAATATTATTATCAAATCATGTTGATGGTGATGGACTCGCCAACATGTCAGGGGATCTTCCGAGTAAGAAGTCCCAACTAGACCTCAAACCGTTTGGTGTAGGATTCCAAGTAGTGGATTAGTACGGTATCAACTTGATTGTGGTTGTGCTTAGAGGTGAGTAAGATGTCCCTGTTGGTAGCAAGGGTGTGACATGAACAACAACTCAAGGAAGGTGCATGAATGGGTCTAACACATGTAACATGGGTATGAGTTCACCCCTTGGAAACCTATGACAACATGCAACTTGAAAGGGAACACACGAGAGAGATACATCACAGGCTATAAAGAAGGTTAGCAAAGAATCCAAAGTGATGGTTAAACCAATGACACATCTTGATAAGATTCATACAAACATATGTAGAAAAATCCATACATACATGCATAAACAACAAATACATATATCATTAGAGTAACCAAGATAGGTCAAATATAATAACAACATATGCATGAAATGCGTTGGCTCTGTTATATTAAGAAAGTGAAAGATCCAATCATGCATACAACTATGACCAACCATTTATCTCAACAATAGAATGTTACAGTCATTTCCGCATGTTGGTCTAATGAGATATACTAGCTTTGGACTATGGAGAAACCAAGGATCGTTATAATACACGCCAAGCTTTCTCAAAGATACACCTAAAGAAAGATTATCTCCCAAAATCTGGTACAATGCGTTTTGAGGTTCTATAAATAGAAAAGGGTGCGATGACCCTTGCCATTCCCGGTTCTTCACCTATCCTCATGACTTCTCAACTACTACATGATTGTTACCTTCTACTATTGACACTTAGTCTTTCATTTTTGCAAGATGTTACACTACAATATGCACATGTACCCATGTGAGAGAATGTAGGTTTGAGAAAGCCATGAAAGTTATCACTAAGACTCAGATAGTTGTGTGATGACCAACATTTCAACATTCTTGCAATCATCAAGGGTGGCAAACTGATGCCAAGCTTGGTAGTCCATGATGATGTCTACGTGCTCAATGGTGACATCCTGGTGAAAGTGAAATCTTGCCTCTATTGCATCTGGGTACACTAATTTGGAACATTTGTCCAGCTTGTCTTATAACATGTGCATCATAGTCTTTAGTGTAGCCGCACCAGAAACATATTGATGCATAATATCTATGATGATTTCCAAGTTTGTGCTGGTGGCTACATGCATCAACTATTCAAAGTACATGTCAAGCTCCAAGCAGACTTGGTTCTTTGTCTTTGCCTGAGTGGGTGTTCCAATGGATGCGATCATGTGTGTACGTACAATGGCATCCATACTTTTTAACACCCATGCATGTGAGGCCTGCAAACTGATGATGAGTTACAAGAGTTCCTCATAGTTCCAGATCTGGCTCTAGATCTGTGCCCTCAATTCTACTGCCTTGGGCTTCATCACCTTTGGCAAGTGCAATGGAAATCCTCTATACCTCACTGTCCATTTTGCATGCCATCGACAACAGTGTGCAGATTTGACAAGATACGTGCTCTCCTAGCACAACGTTGCTTCCAACCATTGAGATGGACAACCGACCTATACATGGTGACAAATATAGAATACGAAATCCATGTAACTACCTTAAGGGATAATACTTTGTCCATTATCGCTCTCTCAAATTCTACTATGTTGGATGATGTAACATGTTACCCTCCTTGCTTGGCCACTTGTAACTCAGCCATGTGCTTATTCATAGGTATCAAGAATCAAACATTCAAGTTTGTGGCTTCTAAATATGCCTTGATAGCATCAGCCAATGCTACTGTATGCGTGCACACATTAGATATGACCACTCATTCTTCAAATTGCGCAGGAGATATGTGAGCATCTAGAGTAGGTACTCTACGTGACTACACAAATCTGTGTTGTGACTTGTCGAAAGATGTGTTGTGCATCTCTGCCTCTAGATTGTCTTCAAGCATATCTGCATCTCGTTGATTGCTTAGGACTTGATTTGCTTCGAGTTATGGTGAAGTTGGTGAGATGACCTCTTGATTTTGAGGCATGAGGTCAGTATCCTAATTTGACTTCAATTGGAGCATATCCATGTCCATCTGTTCAATCTCTTAACCTCAGTCATGCTCCTGCAACTGCTCACCCTGTTTGCTTTGTTCTAGCCACTCGAATGAGTCTATAACCTGTATGGGTGTAGTTTCATCAATCTATGCATGTTGCGCCTCCTGCTGTATCTGTCTTTACTGCATTTCTTTCTCTCTTCTACATAGCTCTGGTTCTTTTTGCAGCTTCTACTTCAACTCTTGCAACTACTTTTCTATTTCCTCCATCCTCCATTTCCCTCTTAGCCTTTATGTGATCCTCTAGTCCCGTTATCACCTCTTAGCCTCAATCTCCAAAGTTTCTTTCAACACAAGTGGATCTGCTTTGAACTTTTAGCTTTTCTTTATCTCTACACTATCAACAACCTTTATTTTTCCTTTGTCATGTGTAGGACCTTACATTACCCATTCTCAATGTTGATGATGGTGCTCTCTAAGATGTTGTTTCTTTCTACTTTACCAACCACTCTACATTTATGTCGACTAGTTCATTGAGCCTAGAGAAATGATAGCAACATCTCAGTGGGTATTCCTTAGGCAAATGACATGCCCCATGCATCCAAGGAAACCACATTCTCACAAGGAAACCACACTCTCACACAATGGTCCTTCACCAAGAAATGCAGGTCATACAAACTGAAACTTTTTGTGCCAAAGATGAATCTTTTCAACTCGCCCATCTTGGCCTCATCATGCTTTAGATTTCGTATCTCATACAAGACTATTCATAAAGGAAGAGTGGGCCAAGAGGCCTTCTTCTCCCTGTATAGTCTTTCTCATGACCCCATCGAGATGTGATATGCCATTTCTTGCATGATAAGTGTGTCCATGGAAAACTTTGATAAAACATGTGAAGCCTTCTCCATGTTGTACATCCGTATGAAGGTGCAAAGGGATGAGGCATACCAAGTTGCTATGCCAATCAATGCCTCCATCATTTCTTGTGACATGATAGGTGGATCCTACTGAAATATCATTTCGTACATTGGGGTAATAGAGTGGTATGACAACTATGTGATAACTCTGTGGAAGCTATGTTCGAAGAACAGTCTGTAGTAAGTGTGCTCAAAGGTGCTTGAAGGTGTCCATGCCCAACATAAGCCTCAAACCTACAAACAAGCACAGACTGCATCAACTATGTATGCAGACATATATATCACCACTTGTTAACCTTTGGGCACATGCTGGCCTTTTTTCACCTGTTCCTTCAACTTCAGAGCTAACATATCGAACGAGTTGCAAGGTATTCCTTCACTGGCTACTTGGTCCAACAGAATCACCCAACTTTGTGGGAAGCTTTATGTGGTCTCTTCGTCGTACAAGCGACATGAAAATATGTCTAAGTAATTATATGCCTTCAATAACATCTTCATCTTGTAAACCTGTCTGGGTGTTTTCCTGAACTTAGCTAGCTCTTTCGCCCAACTCTTCAAGATATCTCTTGATTTTTCACTGTTGTTGGGTCTGTTGAAGGGTTTCTCCATTGTGATCACTAGTTGTGGCAAGTGATACATTTGCTAAAAGCCCTTCATCCTGAAGCTAGAAAGCTCTATCTCACTAAAAATACTCAACACCACTGTATCGGGATCGTTGTGTGAGACAATCCAGTGGATCATGTCCATGTATGGAAATGTGGGATACATGGATGCAATCCATTTCAAGCCATACTTATGAATGTTGGCATAGACCCTGCGGTCTTCCAAATGTTTCTGAAATGTTCCTAAGAATGTGTCATTTATGTCTTGCCATTTAATCTTGATGTCCTTGTCTATGAGCAACTTGTTGTCTTCGTAAATGGACAAGCTCATAGACAGTTGTCCAACTACATCTCCAGTTGTATTTGCAACGGTGTCCTTTGAGCCTGCTCTCATGGAGTCCATTGTACCTGTACTGATGAGAGATGGATGAACACTTACGATACCTAGAGACATGGACAAACTCATGGAAATAAATATGTCACTAGAAAACCAAAACAAATTTGAGGACTGACATGCAACATACCAAGCTGAATGACAATGAAGATTGCACAATTTTCATTGGGAGCCTGGGGGACTAACTACAAAAACTATGGAAGCTAGAGTCTAGGCTATCAAGTGGGTGAGTAAATGCTAGAAATCTGGAATGTAGAGTCCATCCTGGCCTCCTGAGGACTAAAGTTACGCAATGCGTAGTTTTAGTCAGCAATGACATGCAAACCCAGCGAACTGCATTGCGCAATTTCTAGGACCAACAAGACATTGCCTCCCAGAATCACAAAATGCAATTCTAGAGGTTAGTGTTGGCTATATTTGTGCATTTTCTAGGAGGAATGAAGCTCCTTCACTCTCAAAAATTTGCATTGTTGTCTAGGCAACGTAAGGTCTGGTCTAAGGCAGCCTTAACCCACCGACGAGCAATTGAAAACATGAAAATGTTTGAATGCATGGAGACTGTGAGTGTAAGCAAGAGTGAGAAATCACGCATCGAAATAATGTGTGCAATATTTAGAAAAGGGTAGAGCAATCATGTGTGTGAAACGAGTCGTTGCAATGATGATCGTTAGTGTACAAACAATGTCATGCATGCGACAATAGTGAGACGCTATGAAAAACTTAAAACAATGTTTCTACAAGCTAACATGCATCAAAATGAGAGAAAGGTTTCATTGAAACCAAGCAGGAACCATTCATACAAAGAGAAATACAAAAAGTGACTGAAAGGCAGAAAATGACATGAAAAGAAAAATTACAAGGAAAAAGCTAAGTTGAATGTGTCGAAGACTCCTAGATGCGATGTGGGATTTCAAAGCTCTAAGATTTATATGGGGAATGAGCTATGTAGTGTCAAATAAATGAGTTTTGATAAGGGTGAGGCTTATGATGCGGCTGCAACAAATCTAGGAAACATCAAAACTTGGAGGGATGTTTATAAAACAATCTTTGCATGTAACCTCGAGCTGCTGAACATAGATCCCTAAAAGAAGCCCATCCATACAAATTGGGATTGCTCAGTCATGGAGGGAACCAGTCAAACTGAAAGTAGATGTAGAAATCTACAAGCCTCAGGATGAGATTTGTGCATTTTCTAGGGTGATAAAGACAAGTTATCCCTCATGCATTACGCAAATTTCTAGACTGAAGCCCTGGTTGTGAGTCTAAATTGCATAATTTATTAGATGAAGATGAGTGTTGGGATGAAGTGCTCAGTTTTCAGAGGGAAGGTTCATTCCCCTCTAGAATTAGGATATTTCCTAACTGAGCATCTAGGCCAAAAAATTGACTAAGCCTGGAATGTCAACCTGTAGGTGGGAGACAAATGAGTTGACATGCATAGGATGGCAGCCCACTGAAACTTAGTTGAAGCCTATGTACCTAGAAAATTCAAGACATGTTGCTAAGGATGGTTGGTAGGGAGGCTCCAAAATAAAGCTAATGAAATTTTTTGAGGGTGGTTGTCGCCACTGTGACATGTCGAGAAATCAAATGGTAGCATTCGCTTTTACTCTATTTTTCAATAACTCGTGAAAATCCTTTCCAATATTATTCTCATTACATTATCTTCATTTCTCAATAATTCATGGAATATTTTGAATAATTTGAACATCTAGATGCATGGAAACTATTATTGCATGAAAACATATAATTCCTAACATGGTAGATATTTTTCTTAGATGCAACCATATACTTATTTGCACAGTAGCTATTTTCCTGCATGCAAACATTTAATTATTTTCTAAAAGAAATCTAGCATAATATATATTAATCTCATGAATGTACAATTTGTTTCCTAAGATAAATCTAATATATTATATATTAATCTCACACATATGCAAATTATTCTAATAAATTGATGCATAAATTACCTATATTTTTATTCTTTGAATCCCTAAGCTCAATGCAACTCCTAACACTATATTCTAGTCCAATTGATAATTTTTGCCATACTATTATAATCAATAGTGGCCATGTAAGAGATGAAGTAATCCTACGCTTATTTCCCTAGAGGACTCAATTTAATTTAACAAATTTTATACATATAATTATTCAAAAGAAATCATTCCTCTCTCTTGGTTGGCTTCTACATGTATTTGGTCATTACTTCTTAGTGTCCATAGGATTACAATAACTAGAATTAAGGAATGCAATAGTTTTTTTAGTCCTAAAAGAATTCGATAAATCTCTCCATAAATTATATTTTTTTAAATTCTAAAATCACTCAATAAATCATCCGTAAATCTCTCATGTTTTTTCAAAGTAGATTTGATTTTTTTTTTTTTATGTACTGTAACACCCCTCTGCTGTTATGTAAATATTTTCTTAGGTGTTATTATTGGACTATTGTTGTAGGTGGCAAGTGAGTGACATGAAAAATTGGATGCTTAAATGATATTTTGAATAATTTTTTTTTACTAAGAGTTAAAGTTGAAAAATGTGGGAAAGAGAAGCTTGCCAAGTCTAGAAAGAGCATTCAAATTTTAATATGCTCAGTTGAAGATAAACACTAAGGGAAAAAATATGTGGGAGAGAAAAACAAATATTTTCTTTAAAAAAAGAAAAAACCTAGGCTAAGGGATAAGAAGAACCTCAAAAGGAATGACGTTGCCAAGGAAATTAGTATTGAGAATCATGTATATGATAAATTAATTTGCATCTGCAAGGGGTTGTTGGTTCGAGGCAAGGAAATTAATTCTTCAAGTGGTATCGGAGGATTGGGTTCAGGTTTGGAGGAATAACATTTCGCAATTGCATTTTTAAGGCAAGGCTTCAATTAGAGGTTTATTTACTATTGCTATTGCATAATGATTTTTTAATCATATACCTAGAATGATCCAGGTGGATATTGTGGCCACATGCCTATTCCACCTAGAACTCGAGTTGGTTTCATCATTTAGCAACATTTGTGATTTGTAGTAGTTTTTCAAGTCCTAAACTTCCTCAGCACGTTTCACCCCCTAAATGGAGGTTTTTTTAGGACCACTATAGTCCCATAGGCATATATAGGGGCTTGCAGCAAATCGTATAGTACTTAAGAAGACCTTGCAATCAAGGTATTTTACGTGTCAAATAGAGATCATATAACCAAGTTATGAATTTGGGAAGTTGGCTTCCCAACTAACCCCAACAACGCCTGCAAACTCTTTGTACTACATCTCTTGTAGTTAGGATTTTGGCTATTTAGGGTTTTCTCTTCTTGTTCAATAATACATAGGCCCTTAGGACTCATTGTAACATACTTTAGAGGCATTTAGCCACCAAATCTCTTCTTAGAGATAAGCTAACATCGCCAGAGCTAGTTTATTTCCATTATGTTTGTAAGTATATTTCAATATTCTGATATTAATAAAATGAAGTGTTATTTCTATTGCATATATGTATTTATGGTTATATCTATAATTTATTATGCTCCTGTTTGAGTTCATATTAGTGGTATCAAAGCAGTCTTCACATTCTCTGTTTTAATTTGCATGTCCCCAACGAGGTCAAGGTGTAAGGAGTTAGGGATTGATATGATTGAAGCTTTGCAAGAGCAGCCTCGCAAACCCCGACGACCTCCCATGATGGAAGAAAAGAAAGATGAGGGGGCACGATATCCTTTCAAAATATTACTCAAGGAGGAGGTTGAGTGACAAAGGAACAAAATGATGGATAAATCTTCCCAGATCCTTCGAGAACTACCCACAGGTGTCGCATGTTCATCCCACAGCCACTTTGGAGGTGCTAGTCCTTTTAAGATACAAGTTAAATTTGATATTCCCATATTTGAGGGTTGGATAGTTACAAACATTGTAGATAAATGGTTGCATCTTTTGGAAGGATATTTTTTAGTTCATGAGTTTTCTGATCAAGAAAAGATTACATTTGCACTTCTCAAATCTTCCCCGCATGTCCAAAATTGGTGGGAAACCTACTATGAACAAAAGGATGAGAGTGAACGCTCACTATTTTTAGCCCCACCCACTTGGGATTCTTTCTAAGATGCCATCTAGGAACAATATTAGCCTCTCGGGAGGTATGAAGATGAATACATAAAGTGACCTATGGTACAATTGAGAAGGGACCAAGATGTGTCAAAGTTCACAAACATTTTCCATACGCTTCACAGGAAGTTGGGTATCAAGGATTCTAAGAGAAATTTGGCACT
>APFE031123694.1:14238-35143 GCA_000404065.3 Pinus taeda | reverse complement strand
TGAGGTAAAGAAATCACTGGTGGTGACGCTAAAGACTTATGAATCAAATGCACGTTCTAGCTCTGAGTTAGAACATGACAAGGGGAATGAAAGAGGGAAGTTGATCATTGGCATAGAGCCAAATTCAACCATGGCCACCACCAAGATCTAGAAGAATGAGCCTTAAGATCCAGAGGAGGGAGAATTCCTCTTCCACCCAGAGCTGTGAAGGGTTCTCCATTGCAATTCATTGTCAACAATGAGCGCTAAGAGAACCTCATTTTAGCAGAGGTCATGAAAACACATACGTATCCATACACCATTAGGTGGATTCACCAAGGAAGAGATCTACGCATCAGCCAACATTTTCACCTTCCCTAAAGTATCAAGGCCTTCAGAGATGAGGTATTGTGTGATGTTTCTCCTCTTGAAGTTTTTGATGTATTATTAGGACAACCATAATTGTTGAATTGAAATGTTGTATATGAGTAAAAACCTCGCTCTATGATTATTATTTTAGGCAATATTTTATACAAGACACTTGGCATAGCCCCACCTATGACCATCTCTTTGACTAGTACAAAGAAATGTAGTAATATTATTTCCGAGACCATGAAATTTGTTTTACTTATGATACGCCATTAGCGAAAGAAGGTTTTTTCCACAGATTCTGGATGGGGCTCCACCACACAAAAAAAACACATACACAAGATCATGGAGGAGAATAGGGACATTTTTGCCTCGCCTACAAGGGTACCTTTGCACTGTCAAGTCAAGCACTCCATCGATTTGACCCCATCAATGCTGCTACCAAATGGAATGATCTATCAACACTCTATTCTATAGAATAATGAGATCAGGAGGTAAATTCAAGAGTTGTTACAGAAAGGGCACATCAAGCCAACATCATTACCATGTGGTAGCCCACTTATATTGGTACAAAATAAGGATGGGACTTGGAGGCTCTGAATTAACTATCGGGTGTTGAACATGATCATCATCCATAATGGGCATTCAATCCCATGGATTGATGACATTTAGATGAGCGCAAGGGGCCCAAATATTTTAGCAACATTGAATTGAAGTCCAGATATCTCCAGGTGCCTATCAATCCCTCTTATGTGTGGAAGATTGCCTTCAAATCCAAGGAGCGATTTTCATATGGTTGGTCATGCCTTTCTAATTGACGAATGCCCCCACAACCTTCATTAGATTGATGGATGAAATCTTGCAACCCTTCACTAATAAATTTGTGGTGGTGTATTTAGATGAAATCTTAATCTTCAGCCAAAGTTGGGAAGAACTCCTCCACCATATTCGACATGTCCTTCAAACACTACAAAAAGACAATTTGTGTGCCAGTTTGGAGAAATGTGCTTTTTGCATGACTGAGGTTCAATATTTGGGGCACATCATTGATCAGAAGTCAGTGCATGTGGAATTGGCCAATATATAACTCATTTAGGATTGCTAACCCTAACCACTCTAAGAGAGCTCCCTAAATTTCTTTGTCTTGCCAATTTATACTGCAGGTTTATCTTGGGGTTCTCTCTTATATGCTTAGCTTTTAAGTCAAGTCACCAAGGGTAGAGCGAAACAATTTTTTTTTTGATTGAATCCCAATATAAGGCATTTTCCAAGTTGAAGAATGACATATCCTATGAACGAGTGCTCATATTATTAGATCTATGATAACCATTTTAGATTCAGATAGACACCTCCCACTATGTTCTTGGTGCAATTCTTACACAACTCAGGAATCAAGTGGCTTACCATAGTGAGACACTTTCATGCAACGTCCAAAATTATCCCACTTATGACAAAGAAATGTTTTCCATTATGCAGGCCTACCATCAATCAAAATATTACATTCTAAGGACGGAAATGATCATCCACATAGACCACTAACCCCTGCAGTTCATACTAACACAAGGGAAGTTGTAGAATTATTTCCATCAGAAATGGTCCACCTACTTGCAACAGTTCCATTTGGAATTTAAGTACAATAAGGGCAACAAAAAGAATTTTGTAGGTTGCCTCCGCTAACCACCAATCATGGCTTGAATTATTGTGCTTGACTCCTATTGGCATGAGACTTCGGGGTAGCCACATATTTATTAAAGTGATTAAGAATTGAAGAGCACATGCGAGACACTCTAGGAAGGGAAACAAGTACCAAAATTTCACCTTCAAGATGCACTATTATGTGACCTAGGACACATCTGTGTTCCTTCAAGTGAGTGTGCTACGATGATTTGGGAGGTGCACTATAGTTGGGTCATTGGGCTTTTTATAGTAGAGAAAAGAATGGTGGTATTACAAAAGTATTTTTACTAGCCGAAACTTCATTGGGACATTGGGAAGTACATTAGATCTTGCACCACCTGTGCTACTGCCAAACCAACCATCAAGAAGCAAGGCCTATATATTCCTCTACCTACTGCTAGTCGAACGTGGGAATCTATCTCCATGGATTAAATGCCATGCCTTCCTTCTACTAAGCATAGAAGCAATTGGATTTTCATGATCATCAACATATTATCCAGGATGGCCATCATGGCGGCTTCCAAGGACACTATCATAGTGGAGGCCACTACTAAGCTCTTCCTTGAGTGAGTGTGGGTACAATTTGGGATCCCACAGTCCAATGTCTTAGATCCAAACAACAAATTCCTAAGCGCATTTTTTTCAAGTCTCTAGTCAATGCTTGATACAACACTTACTAATTATGCAACTTTCCTTCCCAAAATTGATTGTCAAACATAGGTTGTCAATAGGATGATCGTCCATGTTTTGTGCATGTAAAAGTTGAACCATCCATGCACATGGCGTGAAAGTCTCCCCTATGTCCAACACAACTACAATAGATCTCTGTGTAACTCAATGTGCTATAGGCCATTTTAGTTAAGGCTAGGATTTTGGTCATTATTCCCCGTTGATGTGGCCATATCATTTGCAGCCACTGAGGTAGATTTAGTTCATGTCCAGTCCGAAGCCAACAGGGCTCTCAGATTTATTGAGCATATTCAACACATTCGCGAGCAGGTCCATAATATATTGGACATAACCAATGGTAAGTAAAAGCAAGGCCATGATCAACATCAAGTGTCACACAAGTTCCATGTGTGTGACAATGTTTGGTTATATTTACAAAAGGAGTGCCTTCTTCGATCCCACTACAAGGTTCGCCTACTCTGATATGGTCCATACACCATAAGTAAGGTTGTTGGTGATAATTCCTTTGAGCTTAGCATCCCACCATTCCTTGGTCGGCACCTAGTGTTTAATGTAGACTACCTACACTCATACTTTCCACCATATTTGGACACATCCGACATTACAAAACAACTCACATCAATAGAGCTCAAGTCAAACTTCCTGGAACATGCCACAACTAATCATACGAGGACACATATATCAAGAACACACGCTAACATATGATTTAGCTATATTAATTTCTCAAAGCAGTCAAACTCTTTCACCAAGGCAAGTGGTTCAGCACGGACGAGGTATAATAGAAATTTCCTCACCTCATGGAGGCTCTTCACATAATGGGGACCATTGATTCCTAAGGGGGGAGGACTGATCCAATTGGATATTGGTGGCCACATACCTACTCCACTTAAAACTCCAATTGGTTTCATCACTTAGCAGCGTTTACTATTTTTCCCAGCTTTTCAGGTCCTGAACTTCTGGAGCATTTTTGACCCCATAAATAAAGTTTTCTTGAGGTCCTTTGTATCCCCGTAGCCATAGAAAGGGACCTACCGCAAATATTGTATTACTGGGGGAGACCTTTCCAACAAGGTATGGTACACACCAAACAAAGATAATATTACCAAGTTACGACCCGAGAAAGTTGACTACCTAACTAATGCCAACGGGGCCCACATTCTCTTGGCATTTCATCTCCAAGGGTTATGGTTTTGGTTTCTTAGGGTTTTCCCTTGTTGTTCAATAATAAATACGTTCTTGAGCCTCATTGTAACACATTGCAGAGGCATGTATCCACCATATCTCTTCTCGAAGATAAGCTAGAGGTAGTTTATTTCCAATCTTTTTGTCATAATTTCAATATTCTGATATTAATGAAATGGAGTGTTATTTCTATTGCATATTTATATTTACAATTATATCTGAAATTTGTTGTGTTCTTATTTAAGTTTGGATCATGGAATTATGATAAAAAAAATGAGTTGATCGATATACTATATATATAAGTGAATCTATGAATCTATGAGTGTAATTATTAACAAACTGTTAAGTGACTATTTATATTCGAGTCTTTGCTTATATTTAATAGATGAAAATTTATTGTTGGTATACATAAGAAGTGCTTAGTCGAACAGATAAATGAATGGTTGAATTGGTGCCTTATCTTAAGTTTATGAGATGAATAGTCTAAAGTGGGACTGTAATAGTTGTGAGATGAAACAAATTATAGAGTATCTTACAACAAGCTAATTACTTGACTGTTTTGATCGGTTATTCATGGTAAAATTATTAATCTGCATTCAGTACACCTAGTTCCGTGTGATGTATTAATTAGGTAACATACGCTCCTTGTGATGTATTAATTAGGTAACATACGGGTTGTGGGCTTATTCACACCATAAATTCTAGGTGAGAAGAGGAAGATCTTTCTGATGAAATAGGAAGGATGTATTAATTAGGTAACATACTGGTTTTGGGCTTATGCACACCATAAATTCTAGGTGAGAAGATGAAGATCTTTTTGATGAAATAGGAAGGATAAGTCACTCTTGTGGATGTAGGTGATTAAAGTTTGTTGACCCCATGGGATAGGAAGATTATTACTGAATGAATCCCACCTAGCTGAGACTTAGTTAGTGAGGTAGTTTTGAAAGCAAAACATAACAAGGAGAGGGGATTCTGTAAGCCCCCCCTTCCTTTGCAAAGTGATACGAGTTGATAGTTGAGGGTATAGTGCTACGGTTGAAGCAAGACTTACTTAACTGAATTAAGTCAAGACTTATGTAACTGAATTAAGTCAAAGACACAAGGTAGAGACAATCATACATCTTAATATCAGTAATCAGAAAAATGGTCCGGAAAAACTTGTACTAGTTAAGTTTAGAAATTAAACGTACTTGCTTATTAGAGTTAAAGGAATGTTACGGTCAAATCATGCCTATTATTATCTATGCTGGAAAGAATTAATTAATTCACCTACAAATAATATCGTATAGAT
The DNA here is from genome assembly GCA_000404065.3 of Pinus taeda. Taxonomy (NCBI): domain Eukaryota; kingdom Viridiplantae; phylum Streptophyta; class Pinopsida; order Pinales; family Pinaceae; genus Pinus; species Pinus taeda. The sequence goes on along the minus strand of APFE031123694.1, from coordinate 29,952 downwards.
TTCCAAACAACAACATAATTAATGCGGAAGTAGTAGACAATTCCATTTGGGAATAATTAGATTAAAAACGGTTCCTGGTTAACCATTGTTGTATTACATCGAATTCATTTGAATCCGAGTTAAATAACTAAATTAATATGCATAACATGATTAAACTAAAAATGATTTTAGACCACTCAACCATCGAAAATCTGGAAGACTCGATTCTAGCAGAAGTGAATACAATTCCAGAGTAAATAGCAGAATAGATACATGCATGTGAAAACAACAGATGGAAAAAATCTGAGCCATATAAGAGAAACAGTGAATTTTAAAGTGAAAGGGGAGAAATAATAGTTATAACTATGATAGTTCGTGTAGTGAAAAGAATATTAAATAAGGAACACTGTATCCGCAATTCAAAGAGTTGGAATACCCTGCAAAGGATGTCAGCTCGACAATTACAAAAGAAAATATAATGAGTCAAATGGAATTCGATTTACATGGAGGGAATCGAAACATTCACCATCCTCTTAAACTTGTCATAGCATATATGTGTTGTAGTCCTACTTTTTGCACCACAAATAAATACAAAAACTTCTAGTGACAAAGCGTCAACCGTATAAGATTATGGAGGCACATAGGCAGTTCCCTTGCCAAAGATTAAGTTCTACAACGAACAATATCCAACATAAAGGCACATCCAGACATCTATATACACCTCATGAGCAATGCAAGAAGTACGCACCTGTAGCAGCGTGGAGGGCTCTTGAGAAAACGCTATGTAAATTCCAAACGTAGCCACAACAGAGGAAAATGTACCATGAGTAAATATCTATCACCAAAACGAGGAAAATAAGGAATTAGGATATCGACTACAGTAAAATTGAGGAAAGGAATGAACCGAGACAGGAAAGGCGCTAAGAGCAAGAAATTATTTGCATTAAAGCTATTGCCAAACTCGGTGCGTGTCAAATCACGAATTAGAATTCGGACGAGAAATATCATTTTAAAGAAAAAGGGAAAGGAAATTTTATCCAAAAATAAGTTAAATGCAGGGATTAATGGTAGCGAGAAGGGTAACACACCCTTGCTAGGTAATAGTTTGTGAAACCCTTCCCTGGCGGCATGCTGCATCTGAGCGAACGTCTCGTCCAATAGGGAGCCAACTGCATACTGATTCAAGCCACCACCAACTGAATTGAGCGAAGGGATTTTCACCATGGCCAACGCTAAGGAGAAAATCTAGGGTTGGCTCCATACCTCAAATTGGCAACAGGGTTATACCCGGTAAGAGTGAAAGCTCTTTAATGCGAGGAGGAATAATGGCCACCATATCCAAGAGTAACCTGCGACGCAAAGAAATAATAAACCCTTATACGTAATACAATAAAATGTTATGGAAAGGGGAAAGGGAGAAGGTTAAAAAGGGTGGAATTTACCAGAGATGACTAACAGTCGTGAGCAGGGCGCCGGAGCAATTTACAGAAAGGGTTGAAGTCACCACGAAAAACGCAGGCAAAGAGCTAGGTATTCCCTTTTACGACAGCCAGCAGGTAACCGAGAAACGAACCCAAATCTAAAAGCAAATGCGATGAGGTAGGGTTAGGATTATTCTAATCCAGGGAGAGTCGTCGAGCTACACCTAGAATATCTACACAATTAATTCCATTTGTTGCCCTCAAAAATCAGACTCGTGAAGGAAAACATGAGGACCATGTGATAGTATATGAGGTGGAGAACGATGCTTGACTAAGATGTGAGGTGGTACTGAACACACGGGTGCGCATTAGCCTCCTTAACATTTAGAATCTACTGCAACTAGCCTATCCTGGTCACACCTAGACAGAGGATTAGAAGGTTAGATAGACATATTACCATAGCCTCTTGGATAAATATGGTGACAAGCATCAAATTGGAAGGATGCAAAGGAGACCAAGGTTTCCCTTAACGTAAATTAACATGTAAACCCAGATTTAATATAAATTTAAGATTTAGGTTTTATGATGGTAACAAGAATAGATACCTTAATATAAACTTAATATTATGAGTTATGAATCATGATGGTAACAAGACTAGTTAACTTAGTGTAACTTGAAAATTATATGAGTTATGATGGTAACCTGAGTAGCAAGTCCAAAAGTATTTCATTTTCACTTTAGGCTGAGGGTAGCTATGAGAATAACTTTATTATTGTATGAAAAAAAATTATTTCACTTGGTCCTTGTAATATATATTTCAAAATTTTTACTGTATTAAATGGGATATGTGACATATACACAACATCACCTATTCATAGATTTTCTAAAACTATGACTCATTAGCTCTAAAACATATAAAATATATCAAATTGGAAAATGAAAATTCTTGAGAAAGAAGAATATAAATTCTTCTCAATATAAAAATTAATAATTAGTTCTTGTAATATTCTTGTAATTAAGAATTAAGAATTAATTTTTGTAATATTCAACAACACTTATTTTATGAGAGTTTTAGAGTACCTTATTTGAATGATATTACAACCTCATTTTAAACAAAACAAAAAAACATGAAGATTTTATCAATAAAAAAAAAACTCCACATTCAAAATAAAAATAACCTTATTTTAAAATAAAAATAGCTTTAAATTAAAATTCTAAGGTAAATTTGACTTTGTCAAATTATGACCGGTTTTTGAGCTCTAGGTTTGTGAGAATCCATGGTATTCATGTAGAGTATAACCTATTTAGAAGAAGAAATTAAACTAATCTAGATCCATCTTAACCTTAGATATACTAAATAACATTAAAATGAACATAGATTAATACTTAAACATCAACAACACCTTCAAACCTAACAATTAAACTATATTGTAAAATCAACCTTTAATATTAAGAATTTAACACTCCATTCAACAACTCAAAATCGTGCTTCTCCACGTCTTCTTTCTTAACCATTCATAACAACCCTTTAATATAATCTAACACTCAATAACTTTAGCACCCAAACCTTAACTCTTAACCCTACTTAAAATCGTCTTCCTAAAAATTATTAAAACGAGGTATTTTTTACCATATTAACCTAATAACAAATCCAAAACTCTAAATATCATTTGCAACAACATTAAAGAGTTTATAGAAACATCAAACAATTTAATAAAACCAAAAATCTCAACAATCTCCACCTTGACAACAATTAGCCTCATACCCTATTTCTTTATTATTTTTATCTTTTCTGCAAGCCAAGAGAAGCCAAACACCAACGTAGCTTCTCTAACAAAACTGGTTTCGTGAACATGTCTACACAGTTCTCCTTTGTATGAACCTTTTCAAGAGAGACTCCCCTTTTAGTGATAACCTGTCTTACAAATGGTACTTGATAGGTATATGCTTCGATTTACTATGATTGGCCGGATTCTTAGCCAAATGAATTGCGCTTTGCCTATCACAAAATAACTTGATGTTGTCCTGTAACCTACCCAACTCACCAAACAAACCTTTCAACCAAATCACTTCTTTGTAAGCATGAGAAGTAGTTATGTATTTCTACTTCAGTAGTGGATAAAGCAACAATTTTCTGTATCTTTGACATCCAGCTAATAGCTCCACCTGCAAGAGTAAAGACATACCGTGATGTTGACCTTCTCTTATCCAAATCACCTGTAAAATCGGAATCAACATATCAGCAAACAAATTCACTACTTCTGTTATAAGTGATACAATAATCATTTGTGCCTCTCAAATATCGAAGCACCCATTTCACTGCTGACCAATGTTCTTTACCTAGATTTTCCATATAACTGCTGACAACCCAAACTACATGTGAAATATCTGGTCGAGTGCAAACCATTGCATACATCAAACAACCTACTACATTGGCATATGGAATTCGAGACATATATTCCTTTTCTTCATTTGTATTAGGACATAAACTAGAAGAAAGCTTAAAATGGGAACCTAAAGAGACTGATACTCGCTTCACATTGTTCATACCAAACCTCAAGAGTATTTTCTCAATATACTTCTGTTGTGATAGCCACAACTTACTATTGCTCCTCTCTGAAAATATCCATGCCCAAAATTTGTCTTGTTGCTCCTAGATCTTTCATATCGAATGTCCTTGCCATCTCAGCCTTTAACCTGTTGATCTCTATTATGCTTTTGCTTGCTAAAAGCATAACATACAACACTAAGATAATGAACATGCCATTACTTAATTGCTTAAAGTAAACACAATGATCATATTCACTTCATATATACTTTTGACTCATCATGAAAGAATCAAATTTCTTGTACCATTGTTGAGGCGACTGCTTCAGACCATACAATGATTTCTTGAGCCTACAGGCAAATGTCTTATTGCGATGTTGAACAAACCCTTCCGATTGTTCCAGATAAATTTCCTCATCTAAATCTCCATGTAAAAATGTCGTTTTAACATCTAGTTGATGTAATTCCGAATCAAGTAAAGCGACTAATGCTAATACAATTCGAATTGAAATTATTTTTACAACTGGTGAAAATATCTCATGAAAGTCAATGCCTGCTTTCCAAGAAAAACCTTTTGTGACCAACCTCACTTTGTACCTATCCTTTATATCATTAATGCCCCTTTTCAATTTGAAAACCTATTTACATCCCACAGTTTTCCTGTCTTTAGGAATTTCTACCAGATCCCATGTGCCATTCTTGTTTAAGGCCATCATTTCATCCTTCATAACTGCTTTACACTTTTCACTTTTAGAACCTTCTACAGCGTCCTGATAGCACAAAGGTTCATCATCGTTAGCGGTAAAAGAAACTGAAGTAATATGATCATCATACCTTTTAGGAGGACATTTCATTCTTGTAGACCTCCTTAAAGATGTTTTTGGTACTTCCACAATTGGCTGATTATTATCTGTAGGAACTTCTTCATGATCAACATCTGAGACACGTTCATGATCTACATCTAAACCTTGTTCATGATCTGTATCTGAAACTTGTTCATGACTTGCATCTGAACTATGTTCATCTTGACTATCATCAGAACTGGTTTCAAACTGAACGTGTTGAAATTCAGATACATTATCCTGTTTCAATTTATTATCTGCATCTAAATGTGCAAGAGAGGATTCATTAAACTTAACATCTCTCTTAATGATGATCTTGTGAGTAGTAGGATCCCACAAACTGTATCCCTTTGTTCCATCACCATATCCAACAAAGATATATCTTTTTGATTTAGGATCTAATTTAGAACGCTGATGTTTCGGCACTAGAACATATGCATCACAACTAAAATCTCTTAGTTTAGAATAATCACAAGGATGACCTTTCCATACCTCTTGAGGGACTTTGCATCCTATCACCATTGATGGTGATCGATTTATCACATAACAAGTTGTAGCCACCGCTTCTGTCCACAATTCCTTCTACAAATTGGCATTACTCAACATACTTCTTGCTCTCTCTAAAAGAGTCCTATTCATGCATTCAACAACTCCATTTTGCTGAGTATATACAGTGGTCTTATGTCTTTCGATCCCAGCGTCCTTGCAATAATTGTCAAATTCCTTTGAAGTAAACTCACCACCATTGTCAGTTCTTCAACATTTTATGGTTCTTCCAGTCATGTTTTCTACTAATGCTCTAAACTATTTGAAAACCGTAAATACATCAGACTTCCTTTTTAACATGTAGACCCAAACTTTTTTAGAGAAATCATCAATAAAAGATAGAAAATATGAAGAGCATCCATATGAGGTTGTAAGGGATGGACCCCAAACATCATAATGGATATAATCAAGGATTCCCTTACTAGTATGTTTGCCAGTTTTAAACTTCTGCTTGCTTTCTTTCCCAAACAGACAATGTTTGCAGAAATCTAACTTATGAGATTTTAGACTAGGAAGTAACTTACGATCAGACAAAATCTTTAAACCTCTTTCGCTCATATGGCCCAACCTTTGATACCATAAATGAATAGAACTACTGTCATTTTCAGACACCCTAGAAACATGATCTAACTTTGTTCCTCCTTATAACTAAAAAGGATTTCCAACCTTCTTTGCTTTCATTACTAGTAAAACTCCTTTATAAATTTTCATTACTCCACCTTGAATACTAGTTTTATATCCATTCGTATCTAGTGCTCCTAGTGAAATGAGATTTTCCCTTAGTTCAGGCACATGTCTTACATCGGTTAAAATTTTAGCTGTCCCATCAAACATTTGCAGTTGAATGCTTCCAATTCCCACAATATTACGTGTGACATCATTTCCCATGTAAAAGACTCCATCATTGATTGATTTATAAGTCTTAAACCATTCCCTATGAATGCACATGTGATTTCATGCACCAGAATCTAACAGCCAATGTTGATCATGATTAGAAAAATTAACTAATAACACTTCATCACTCATACCTGAACCGGATGGAGAACTTGTATCTATCGTATTTTCTTCTTTCTTCCTTGTCGAAGAGTCTTCTTTAGAAGTTTGTTGTCACTTCCAATAGTCCTTCTTGAAATGTCCCGATTTTCCACAAAACCAACACTTTACCTTACTCTTCTTCCCTTTTGATTTTGAACGTGAGTCACTGTGCCTACTGAAGTGTCTATCTTTAGAACAAACTCTAACCATCATTGCTTCTGATGTAGAGGTTTCTATGTTTGACCTTTTCCTTGTTTCTTCAGAAAATAAAGATGCAACTACATCATCAAACTCAAGGGTTTCTGATGAACTAAGACTTATAGAAGTAACAAAATGATCCCATGACTCAGGAAATGAGCATAATAAAGTTATAGCTTTATCTTCTCATTCAAATTTTACTTCTATACTTTCTAATTGGACTAGGAGAGTATTAAAGGTATTCAAATGATCAATAATAGATGTACCTTCCTTCATTCGCAAACTGTACAACTGTCGCTTCAGAAAAATCCTGTTGGTTAAAGATTTTGTCATGTATAGCTTCTCAAGCTTTGTCCACAAACCAGCAACTATTTTCTTTGACACAATGTTAAACAAAACATCATCTCCCAAACACAATCAAATAGCACTCAATGCTCTTTCATACAATTCGCTCCACTCATCATCTGTTATTGATCGAGGTGGATGTTGGTGGCCACCCACCTATCCCATTTGGACCCCCACAACTATCTCTTTAGCTTTCTCAATTTCCTAAATTGTAGCATAGTTTACTATTTTTAGCAGTTTTTTGGGTCCTGAACTTCTAGAGCCGTTTTGAGGCCCTAAATGACGTTTTTTGGGAAATCTGGGGGAAACATGGGTCCGTGGTCTGATGTTGCCCTTCCCAAAGTGGTAGTTCTTGCATAGATCTTTCTAACGAGCTATCATACGTGTCAAACAAAGATTGTATGTCAAAGTTATGACCCCGGGAAATTGATGTACCAATTTACCCAAAACGGGGCCCACAATTTGGCATTTCATCTTCTGGGGTTAGGTTTTGGAATGTGAAGGGTTTTCCATTGTTTCTAAACAATAAATAGGCCTTCGAGCCTCATTGTAACAGATTTCAGAATAGTTCAGAGGCATGTAGCCACCACATCTCTTCTCAGAGATAAGCTACGATCGCCTTAGCTGGTTTATTTCCATTTCTGGTTGTAAGCATATTTCACTATTTTCCATTAATGAAATTAAGCATTATTTCCACTGCATCTTTTTGTATATGGTTATATCTGTATTTTATTGTGTTCCTGTTTAAATCCGGATCAGTGGTCTCAGAATGGTCTTCTTTTTCTCTGTTTTTCTTTGCATGTCCCCAACGAGGTCGGGATATAAGGAGTTAGGGCTTGAGCTGGTCAAACCTTTGCAAGACAAACCTCGCAAATCCCGACGGCCTCCCATGGTGGATGAGAAGAAAGATGAGGTGGCGGGAGATCTTATCAAAATCTTGCTCGAAGAAGCCCTCGAGCGACAACGGAACACGATGGTGGATAACTTTGCGTAGATTCTTTAGCGACTACCTAGAGGTGACGCATCGACTTCCAACAGCTACTCTGGAAATGCCACACCCTTTAAGGTACAGGTTAATTTTGAAATCCCCATCTTGAATGGTCAAATAGATGCAGATGCCGTAGATAAATGGTTAAATCTGCTAGAAGGATATTTTTGTGTTCATGAATTTTCGAGACTGGAAAATATTGTTTTCGCTCTTCTCAAAGCAGTCCCCCACGTCAAGGACTAGTGGGAAACCTACTACGAGTTGCACGCACTTGGGGTTCATTCCGAGATGCCATCAAGGAGCAGTACTACCCTGTCAAAAGCTATGAGGAAAAATACATCAGATGGACCACATTGCGGTGGGGACGAGACCAAGATGTGCTAGAGTTCACAAACATTTTTCATATCCTTCGCACACAGTTGGGTATCAAATATTCTGAGCTGCATCTGGTACTAAAATTCCATGGTTGCCTACACAGATACATCCAGGAAGAGATGGAGTTCTTGAATATCTCCTCACTCGGCATAGCATATCGATATGCTGTCAAAATCGAGCAAAAGTTCAAACAGAAGAAGCGATACTTTAGATCTACAAATCCGAAGCCCAGAGGACAAAGCCAAGGCGGGGTGACCCAATACAACCCGTCAAAGCCGCAAGAAAAGAACAACACCACGAAGCCGAAGAAGGACACAGGAAAGTGGTGTGAGTTCCACAAGAGTCCCACTCATAACACAAGTGAGTGTCGGACCAAGCAGTCGTTGATGGCCGAGTTGAAGGCTTCCGAATCAGATGCATGTTCCGACCCTAAGCCAGAACACGACAAGGGGAAAGGAAAAGGGAAGAAAACTGTTGATGTGGATCTCAGTGCCACTATTGCTACTACCAAGATCCAGAAGAATGAGCCCGAAGAGCCAGAGAAGGTGGAACGTCTTTTGTGCTCATAGATGTGGGTGAAGGGTTAACCACTGCAATTCATTGTCGACAGTGGCAGCCAAAAGAACCTTATTTCAGCAGAGGTCATGAAGCGGTTGGGCCTACCGACTACACCACACCCACAGCCATACAGTTTCGGTGGCTTCATGAAGGACGAGATCTGAAAGTTCGCCAGCAGTGCTGCCTTCCCTACAGCATCAAGCCCTTCACAAATGAGGTATTGTGTGATGTTATAGCTCTGGATGTTTGTGATGTACTATTAGGCCAGCCATACTTGTGGAGGCGATATGTTGTGTATGAGTCAAGGCCTCGTGCTGTCATTATTTCTTTGGGTGATTCATTATACAGGATACCAGAGGTAACCCCACCTACCGCCACATCTTTGATCACTGCTAAGAAAGGCAGTAAGCTCATCTCCCAGTCCAGGAAATTCATTTGTCTCGTTCACTCCCAAAGTAAGGGGAAGATCGTTGCTACATCCATGACCCCTGCAAAGGGTTCCGCCATGCAGCAGTAGTAGCAAAGGGATACGATCATGACAGAACACATGAAAAACTTCTCCTCACCCACATGGGTACCACATAAGTTTCAGGTGGGTGACAAAGTTCGGTTACATCTGCAGAAAGAATGCCTTACAAGAGCCCATCAGAAGCTCTGAGCACTTTGACATGGTCCTTACACCAGCACTAAGGCTATGGAAAACAATGCTTTGAAGCACAACATTCCTCCATTCCTTCGCTTGCACCAAGTGTTCAATGTGGACCATCATCGACCATGCTTCCCACCATTTTTGGAGACATCAGAGATTGCAGAACAACTCACCAGTGACCCAGCTCAACAGAAGCTTCCTCATCTCAGGGAGGAACTCAACGCAATGGGGACCATTGCTTCCTAAGGGGGGAGGAATGATCCAGGTGGATGTTGGTGGCTAGCCACATATCCCATTTGGACCCCCACAACTATCTCTTTTAGCTTTTCTAGTTTCCTAAATTGTAGCACAGTTTACTATTTTTAACAGTTTTTCGAGTCGTGAGCTTCCGGAGCCGTTTTGAGGCAGTTAACAACGTTTTTTGGGAAATCTGGGGGCAACATGGGTCCATGAATTGATGTTGCCCTTCCCAAAGTGGTAGTTCTCAAATAGATATTTCTAACGAGCTATCATATGCGTCAAATGGAGATTGTATGCCAAAGTTACGACCCTGGGAAATTGATGTACCAATTTACCCAAAACGGGGCCCACAATTCGGCGTTTCATCTTCTGGGGTTAGGTTTTGGGATGTGAAGGGTTTTTCATTGTTTCTCAACAATAAATAGGCCTTAGAGCCTCATTGTAACAGAGTTCAGAACAGTTCAGAGGCATGTAGCCACCACATCTCTTCTCAGAGATAAGCTACCATCACCCTAGCTCGTTTATCTCCATTTCTGGTTGTAAGCATATTTTAGTATTTTCCATTAATGAAATGAAGCATTATTTCCACTGCATCTTTGTGCATATGGTTATCTCTATATTTTATTGTGTTCCTCTTTAAATCCGGATTAGTTATGTTGTAAGGTTGTTTGGATTTTCCCATCAATGCCTTCGCCACACCTTGTTGTACAAGTAGATCATACATTTTCACTTTCTAGATCTCGAAGTTGTTTTTTCCATTGAACTTCTCGATCTCAAAATGAGCACATTGAGTTTTTACCATGTTGTATAAAAAAAACAATCTCCAATTCCAACTTTTAATAAATAAATTTAATATATAAAAAATATCTTTGCCTTACACTATACTGCCTTTACCTTATCAAAAAATCCCTTTGTTATACAAACTACAGATTACGATTAAAAAAAAATAACAAAAAATTGCAGTTTTACCAAAGCGATCCTTGCATGGTGCACTGAAAGGGTCTTGGCGCTTCCTTAACAGTAGACGATCTGTGCCAAAACAAAAATCAATATAAGTGACAGAATTGGCATGCTTAAACCCATCGATTCCACGCCAATTGGGATACTAGCACTCTGGCGAAAGTATTACCCTCTTAAACCCATCGATTCCATGCCAATCGGGATACTAGCTCTCTGGCGCGAGTATTACCCTCGGATCTGCACCAATTGGTGCATTTGTTTCAAAATAAAACGCGCCAACCCATTCACTGTTAAAAAATTGTTGGAACAAACAGTGCGCAGCGGACGTTTAAAGGCATTCAGAGCACATAAAATCATACAAAATAAACACAAGGATTTAATGTGGTTCACCCAACCAATCTTGGCTACATCCACCAAAACAGAGGCATCAGGAATCTTATTATTCAACAGGAGATTACAATAATTTATTTTCTCACACACTCTCTCTACCATCTCAATATCGTGTACGGGCATATATTTTATAGCTAGGATAATAAAACTGAATCATAAATTCTCTCACAATAAATATAGGATGCATGAACTCCTCCTCAACAAAATGGAGCTAATATAGCAACAAATCCTATTGTTGTCACCTACATGAGATTTTTGCCCAATTTAATAAAACCAAAAATCTCAACACAAAATGCACAAAATACAACCCGCAAAATTTAATGACTTCGATTGAATCTAACGAAGAGTGGTGGGCGCAATAACCTATTCTCCCCCTTCTCTTGAATCGCACGCGAGGGATAATTCCAATTTATTTTAAAATATGTATAAATTAAATATTTTCAAAACATATTACTACTATTACTACTCAATTAATATTTCTAATTAAATCTAAAATTTAAAAATATATACATGAAAGATATCAAATTTTGAAATAATCAAATCATAAAATTTATAAAATAGAAATATATCTCAAATTCATTTTAATTTTTAAAAATAATATAATTTTAAAGTATTTTAGATATTTTGTTCTTCTTAGGGTTTGGTAGACCTTAAATTAAGATACACAAATTATAATATAAAATTCACATCTAAAAAATATGAAATAAAAAATATTATTTTTTAAAGTGTTGGAATCTAAATTTATAAACTAATTATTATTTGAAATTTAATTTTGTTTAGTTTAACTAATAGAGAAAATGGCTTTGATTTGTTGGCTAAAATCTAACTCTATAATTTATAGCAAGATTGTGATTTCTTATATTTTAAAATACACTTTTAAATACATAAATTGATTATGCAACCTAAAAGCACATAAAGCACTTTGATATATATTATTTACAACAATTATTGTTATTTATATATATAGATATATATATATATATATATATTATATATTATATATATATATAATATATAATATATTTGATGCAGGAGCATCTAACGCTCCCTAGTTAAAGAGGAATCCAAAGAAGAGCGAAGAGTACGTGGATCAGATAAGATGAATTGAACGAGAAAAATAGGAAAATCTGCTTTAAAACAGATTTAAAGTAGATTTAAAGTGGATATGTCTCGATAGACTTACTATTGTTAACAGCCATGCACACATTTAATTAAAGAGGAATCCAAAGAAGAACGAAGAGTACGTGGATCAGATAAGCTGAATTGAAGGAGAAAAATAGGAAAATCTACTTTAAAACAGATTTAAAGTAGATTTAAAGTGGATATGTCTCGATAGACTTACTATTGTTAACAGCCATGCACACATTTTGGAGAGCTTTCGTTGGAGAAAAATAAGGAGGGGATCTGATCGATCCTTCATATATAATGTGTCTTATATAAATCTAATGGGGGAGGGTGTGATATATATCTATTTGTGAGGAAAAAAACTGAGTGAGTAAAATGTAGTCGAGCAAGAGCTCGTTTCTAAGGCTGAAAGGCCTTAGTATGTAACTATTCTGTATAATATGTAGAATCATGTTCTAGTGTATGTTGTGTACGGTTATGTACGTTTTATAATTGGGTTAACGCTTATGTGTGTTTTATAAATGAGTCAAAACCTATGCTGTAAGTTTGCTCAATCTCCAGATTCTTGTTCTTCTACTCATAATCTATAGAGAATAATGTGATTGATGGTGAGTTACAACGTATATAAAGAGTCCGTTACAGAGGTCTCCAATGGAGTCCGTGAAAGACTATACATCCTGACTGATGTGGACAAGGCTGTGGTGAAAGACGAGACAAGATTGTCTTATGGGTCCTATGTGTTACAGCTCCATTAGAAAGCGTTGATGGGGGCATGACCTCTGCTCCAATCAGCAGTGTTGGATCCATCAGAGGAGCCATTCAGAAAAGCCAATGGGAAACCTGCCTACGAGTTCTATGGGGACAACAAGGATTCAAACGAGCTGATGAGCACTGCCATGGCCAGCCTTTCGATGCCCTTTATGAGGAATGTTTTGAAGTATTACCAGGCTTTCAAAGGGCTCCGTGCGCTTGTGGATGTAGGCGGAAGCTCTGGATTCTGCATTCACATGATCATAGAGAAGCATGAGAATATCAGAGGAATCAACTTTGATTTTCCCCATGTTGTTGCAGAGGCTCCGACATATGATGGTATAGAATATGTGGGTGGTGATATGTTTGAATTCATTTCATCAGGAGATGCTATATTCATGAAGTGGATCTTATCAACACGGAGCAATGGAAGATGCATCCAAATTCTAAGGAACTGTTATAAGGCTCTACCAGATGGAGGCAAAGTTATTTCTTGTGAGCCAGGTTTGCCCAAATACACAGATGACAGCTGGAGAACACGAACCCTCCTTGAAAGGGATATTTTTATTATGACAATCTACAGTTCTAGAGGCAAGTAACGCACTGAAGAAGATTTTTGCGGATTGTGTAGCGATGTAGGCTTCTCCAAACTCGAGACCCGTGATTTTCTTGCGATGATGATTAAGGAATGATCGATATTTAAAGAGATCCATGATTTAAAAATTAAAAGGGTTAAAGTTATTTAAATGCTCCCAATGGGACTTAATGGGACATAACCCACAGTCCCAGGATCGAGATTTATATCTGAAAAGGGATCTTCGTGATACCCCAAGATTTATTTTCATCAAGTGGTATCAGAGTAGGGAAAGGATTCCTACGAGAAGGAAGAAGAATGCAAGCAGAAGGGGAAAGAGGTACAGCTATGTTAAAGTTGGAGATTTTATGGTCTTACCGTCATGTAGATGGTGGCAGTGGAAGGTGAGAAGATTTGTAGCAACCTAGAGCAAGGTGTTCTCAATTGGCTCCAGAGAAGAGAACTAGAAGGATGCCAAAAGACCGAGTGCAGAGGGCTCGGTGAGGTATCATGTAACAGAGGAGACTGTTACTACAGAGGTTGGTTGCAGCTCACAGAAAATCATGAAAGCAGTTGTAGTGAAGGAATGCAGTGGATAGAATTGCTAAGGACCAGGAGAAGTATATGACCAGGAGGTCATAAAATTTTGGTACCTCGGGAGTCTGATGCAGGAGAATATACCGCTCCTTAATTAAAAAGGAATCCAAATAAGAGCGAAGAGTACGTGGATCAGATAAGCTAAATCGAAGGAGAAAAATAGGAAAATCTGCTTTAAAACATATTTAAAGTGGGTTTAAAGCGGATATGTCTCGATAGACTTACTATTGTTAACATCCATGCACACATTTTGGAGAGATTTCATTGGAGAAAAATAAGGAGAGGAACCAATCGATCCTTCCTATATAATTCATCTTATATAAATGTAATGGGAGAGGGTGTGATATATATCTGTTTGTGAGGAAAAAAACTGAGTGAGTAAAATGTAGTCGAGCGAGAGCTCGTTTCTAAGGCTGAAAGGCCTTAGTATGTAACTATTGTGTATAATATGTAGAATCATGTTCTAGTGTATGTTGTGTACGCTTATGTGCATTTTATAATTGGGTTAACGCTTATGTGTGTTTTATAAATGAGTCAAAACCTGTGTTGCAAGTTTGCTCAATCTCCAGATTCTTGTTCTTCTGCTCATAATTTGCAAAGAATAATGCGAATGATGGCGAGTTACAATGTATTTAAAGAGTCCGTTAAAGATGTTTCCAATGGAGTCCATGAAATACTGTACAACCTGACTGATGTGGACAAGGTTCTGGTGAAAGACGAGACGGGATTGTCTTATGGGTCCTATGTGTTACAGCTCCATCAGAAAGCGTTGATGGGGGCATGGCCTCTACTCCAATCAGAAGTGTTGGATCCATCAGAGGATCCATTTAGAAAAGCTAATGGGAAACCTGCCTACACGTTCTATGGGGACGACAAGGATTCAAACGAGCTGATGAGGACTGCCATGGCCAGCCTTACGATGCCCTTTATGAGGATTGTTTTGAAGTATTACCAGGGTTTCAAAGGGGTCCGTACGCTTGTGGATGTAGGCGGAAGCTCTGGATTCTACCTTCACATGATCATACAGAAGCATGAGAATATCAGAGGAATCAACTTCAATTTGCCCCATGTTGTTGTAGGGGCTTCGACATATGATGGTATAGAATATGTGGGTGGCGATATGTTTGAATTCATTTCATCAGGAGATGCTATATTCATGGAGTGGATCTTATCGACATGGAGCAATGGAAAATGCATCCAAATTCTAAGGAACTGTTATAAGGCTCTACCAGATGGAGGCAAAGTTATTGCTTGTGAGCCAGTTTTTCCCAAATACACAGATGACAGTTAGAGAACATGAACCCTCCTTGAAGGGGATATTTTTATTATGACAATCTACAGTTCTGGAGGCAAGCAATGCATTGAAGAAGATTTTCCCAGATTGTGTAGCGATGCAGGCTTCTCCAAGATCGAGACTCGTGATTTGCTTGCGATGATGATTAAGGAATGATCAACATTTAAAGAGATCCATGGTTTAAAAATTAAAAGGGTTAAAGTTATTTAAACTCTTTCGATGGGACTTAATGGGCCATAACCCACAGTCCCAAGATCGAGATTTATATCTGAAAAGCGATCTTGGTGATACCCCAAGATTT
>APFE031123685.1:0-18330 GCA_000404065.3 Pinus taeda | reverse complement strand
TGTCAAGGTGGAGATTGTTGAGATTTTGTTGTTTGAGTCAAATAGGCAAAAATCTCTGAAGGATGACAACAATAGGGAATCAGTTCCTAGATTAGCTCCAGGTTGTTGGGAGGGAGTTAATGCCTCCTATATTTGATGTGAGGGAGTTATGAGGTTGTTAAATTCTCTATTCTATTTAATAGGCAACCATTCGGATGGTTTGCTAAGAGTGTGTGAGGATTTCATTGATGTAATCTCCAAATTTTGATTAGATTAAAAGTTGAATTTCATAACGGGCAAGTAGTTCATTTTGGACCATCTCTAAGAATGGATTCTTGCTGCTGGAGTGCAAATAATTGCCAACTCTGTGCTCCTCATTCTGCAAGCACTCTTCAGCCTTTACCATATATTGTGGACAAGAATACTCCGAAATCCATAAAGCAGCCTTTCGAGCATAGTAAATTCTAGTTTCCTCAAACATAAATTTTTCAAAATTGTTCACGTAGTAATCTAGGTCACCATTACCAATATCGAGATACATGTCCACAAATTTTCTTAACGATGCACTATCAACCTGCTCTCCCTCGCGTTCTCGCTTGATCAAATCGAACACAACATTCTTGAGATTAATGTGTGTGTCATCAGGCAGAGCCTCTCGGAAACACATCAACCCAACTTCTCTTAGAGGGAGTCTGTCAGTCCAAAGGATGTGGTAAATCAAATAATAGAACATGCCGGACATGTAACGAACGAAGGCCTTGTAATTTTCCCAGTGTTTCAGGAATTCTTTTAGCAAGAACTCATCATGTTGTTCCCTTAATGCTGGTAAAACTACGCAAGAGATGTACTCTTCAAGCGACTTCTTGTAAATATCGTAAAGTTGATGTGAGTAGTTTTCACTTTTGCTTTTGTAAGTGTTATGGCTGCACATGTTGCAGATAGTTTCATTAATTCTGATGCACTCATCCAAATGTAACTCATCGCTACAATTAGTTCCTTCGAACTTGTTTCTCAATTTTTGGATACCAGTAGAGACAATAGCCAACCCTTCTTCCCATGTTATAATACGCCTCTCCATTATTATATTTCTCCTAGCCGTACTATTTTCTTATGTATTGATCTCGTTCGTCCCGCCTTTCGATTGTCTGCCCGCACAGATTTCACAGAATCACCGTACCAATTCAAATATGATGGAGGTGTCAACGATTTTGTTCATTGTGCCATATTGAGTGGTCGATTTATACGAGTGTGAATCGTTAGAGTGGCTTTTCTGGCCAGAATTTGCTTGCGCCGACATGACTGATTTGTTAACGTTATGACCAAAGAATTATATAGTCTTAACTCGGTTAGTTAAATAGCTTTACAACGCTAAATAAATAGCTCTAGATTTATCTTAAATTTCGAAAAGCATAGTATTAATTACAAGGGTTGCCGATCAAAGTAATGTTATCAAGAAAGAATTATCCTTTATTATGACCATAGTTTAAATAGCTCTTCCCGGGATGAAGCTAAATTTATATTAAATTTAGGAAATCATAACAGTAACGATGGTTGTATACCAAAATATTAACAATGACGGCCTTGAAAAATAGTAATGAGTGAGTGTGTTATAAGTTGTTGTATTGGAATTTTAAAATTTGTATTTGGTCAAATTATTAACTATAATGTATTTTGAAGAGGAACAATCAACCTCATCTTTCAATACCATGAATTGAATTAAAGAATGATCTAAAATCAATAAAATAGATTGAACCCATTTTTAAATAGAAATTTAGAAGGATTTTAATATTTTAACCACTAACAATATATAAGAGATGCATTTAAAAAAAATCATACTCTTTGAACCAATAAGAAGGAAAAAGCACCAATAGTCACACCTCCAAAACCTTAAAGGCCTTAACCTAGTTTCTTTGAGATTCATGTATGAATGTATCTAATGCATGCATGAGAGGCATGATAACCACACATTTCACATTTAATCAAACTAATAAATAGCACAAATTTATAAAAATTGGGAACTATCACCAATGTATCGATTCTAAATAAAGTTCATAAAAATTCTCAAAATCAAATAGACAAAATTTTACTTCACCCATACAAACAAGAAAAGTTAGTATTATTTTTATTAGACCACTAAAAGCCCTTTCAATTTGATTACTCTATCCTCATAAGTTACTGATTCATATACCATATCAATGGCCCATGGATCTCGACATGCAACTTGAGTCTAAACCTTTAAGCTCTAGGCTTTAGTGGGTACATTAATGCATAATTGCATGATGTGAGTGGAAATGATTGGGTATCTAAATAGTGAAAGATCGATTCTAGGAATATTTCAAAATCCTTAGAAAAATCAAAATCGAAACAAGAAAACTATTCATCACCATGGTGATCTAAAACTGAATCATTAGAATCTTCAGAATTGTCTTCAATGTATCATTACCTTGATATGCAAATTTCAAGGTTTCCCAAACTTCATGTGCTATGGATGGGCCTCTTATCTTGTAAAAAATAAAGTCATCTAGTGAGTTTTGAATCCAACATTTGGTTGTGTGTTCTTTCTTTTTAGTTCATTCCCTAAATTCCTCTAATTATTAGTTATGGATGCCCATGCTTCTTGAGTCAGATCTACATATGAAGTATGAAGTGTATACAAGCACTCTTAGGCTTGAAGAAATATGGTCATTCTCAAAACCAAAAATAAAATTTTTCGCCAAATAAAATAAGGGTGTATGGCAAAGCACTAAAGAAATTATTTCTTTGAATGCAAAATGTCAACCTTTTTCTTTTAAATCTCCTTAAACAAAATCCTTCCCAATTTTTTTATAAAAAAAAACTCTAAAAAAAATAAGAAACCCTTTTCTTATAATAAAATAAAAAACCCTTTGAATATAAGTTCTATTCAAAAAATACTTTTTGACTCACGCATACCACATAATCAAACCTATGAATATAAGCTCTATTCAAAAAATACTTTTTAACTCGCGCATACCTCATAATCAAACCTTTGAATATAAGTTCTATTTAAAAAAATACGTTTTAACTCATGCATTCCTCATAGTCTCATAAGGCATATCATAAGGTTTTAATTTATTTTTTAAAATCCAAATGAATACGCCAATGGATGAAACAAAAATACTTCGTTGACCTCGTTAAACAAAAATACCTGGTTGACCTCGTTAAACAAAAATACTTAAACTGGTTTGACTTTTACTAACGATGCAGAAAGAATGGGTACCCTGCGTGCTAAAGCTTCTCTCGACTGTGAAGGCCAGCGTTATAACACTAACGCACTGTTCATCAATAGAACGAAGCGTTAAGGAAAAGGGGTCTAACGCGTTTCTCAGTGTCTAGTGTCAGTGGTGTTACTAACGCGTTTCTGAACACCGTGCACAAAAAAATCAAGTTTTTCTTCAACTTACTTTGCAGCAACCTTCGTTTCACAGTTGCTTCACTTTGTTACAATCTCTGTAGCGAATCACACACGTGTGAAATGCTGCTCCCAAAGAGGCTTAATCTTTTTCTTCATTCATGTTGCTTCTCTTTCACATAGTTTTATTCAAACATCTCTCTATTGTTTTCAAGGAGTCTTAAGCAGTTTAAGCTCTGATACCATGACAAAGATTGAAACTAAAAATGGAGCAGACATTACTCTTCTCAATATTCTGAATGACTAAATAAGTTACATTGTAAACATCAATACTAAATAACTAAAGTAAAACTCTACACCTATGGAGTAGGACTCAGGTAAGGCTAAATTGCTTATGGTACCAAGTAGACAAGAAATCAATTAAGATGACACCTAACCAACAACTAACTAACAGTGAGATTAATATCTCTACAGAAACCCGATGTGAGTGTCAACTCAATCTAAGGAATCTGAATCTCACATAGGAACTCGGTACTAGGAAACTCCTGACAGATATCGTGTACCCTTGTAAGGATAAAAAGGGAAATGGAATCATAATAGTAACAAGAGTTAGTCTTTGTTCCATCCAAAATGGAAATGAGATCCAATCCATTTCATCCCCCTGAGATCTAATCGAGGTGAGTATTTATGTGTTAGTCAATTGAACTCCGGTAGAAAATCCAATGTGTGATATGTTTTATTTCTCTAATATAAAACAAAATCAACCATGAGTTGCACTATAGATTTGTTTTCAAATGGCATATCAATCAACAATTTTAGGCTATATATCTCAATAAATTAGAGTTTCGGGCTTTATTGCTTTAAATTTGGGCTTGAACTTACTTTGGGGCTGTTCAACACACTCACTCAATAGTTGATGCTGAAGTAAGATCTTTCTAGCTTTCACTATTGCTGCATATATTGTTCACTTTTTGTCTTCTTTTACATTTTCTATCACTTTATTCCTCTCATTCACATTCACCTTTCTAAAGGGAATCTTAATCTTCTTCAACTTGTGTTAAAAGGCATTATTGAATTCAAAATTATCAATTGTATATATTGTTGCACTGCTAGGTTCCTTTAGAAGAATCTTGTACTTGCCACAAGAAACTGAATGCAATAGTCAAATAACATCTTCATCTTCCAAATTTAGTTGATATTTAATTTCTTCATAGGTGAGCTATATAGCTTCATTGAAGAGCAAAAGAAAAGCTTCTTGGTATGTTTTTACTGCCAATTCTATTACTGTGGTGTCAAATTTGGAGATAATGTCACAAGTCCCAAGGAGTATACCCATGTAAGTGTATGATGTTCATATCTCCGAGAATAAAATTCCTAAAACTCTACAAGACATGCAACCATCTTAGAAGGTAAATAAATATTGGAAGACTTGCAAGTTGGGCAATGGGTAGCATCCAATATTGTGATGTCCAACATTAGTTTCATATCATTATATGCGGAATTGTTAAACTCAGCTTGGAATTCTTTCGAAACTACGAAATCCTTAACTGATAAAAAGAGCAATGTTGTATTAAAAGAAATAAAACCCACTCGTTAGCTCTATGAAAAAGAGTCTAAACCGGGAGAGTCTGGCATTACATAAGGCTCTACATTGTTCATGTACATCACACATTATATAGTAATAATGGTTTTAGGGAAGTTAAAACAATAACCTAAGAAATAGAAGGTAATTCCTATCCTCAAGTCACTTGAACCAACTTACACTATTCTAGTATATTCTCCATTATCTTCAACACTCCCCCTTAATGGAGAATGGGTTCACAAATATGCCTAACATCTCCCCAAACATTTCAAACATAATCCTGCCAAGAGGCTTAGTGAAAATGTTTGCGACATTATGACATGTATTACAATATACCAAATGGATTTCTTTGGATTGAACTTTCTCTATGACAAAGTGGAATTGTGTATTAATATGTTTAGTGTTTTTGTGGAACACTGGATTATTAGAAAGTTTGATTGAACTCTCATTGTCGCATCTGATTGTTGTTGGGTTTATCTGTTTTTCCCCAACATCTTGGAGAAGTCTCCACAACCAAACACCCTCACACGTTGTTGCACACATGGCTTGATACTCTGCTTCCGCTGAGGACAAGGAGACTTTGTTCTACTTCTTGTTGCTCCATGTGATCACCCTGGATCCAATGCTGAATGCATAACCTGTTATAGATCTGTGATCATCGACATTTCCAACCCAATCTGAATCTGCAAATTTTGTCAATCTAACATTAGAAGAGTGAGTTTAAATAATACTGTAATCTACAGTATCCTATAGATACCTCAAAACACTTTTCGCTGCATTCCAATGGCTTTCAAGTGGCTTGGACATATATTGGCTTAGCACACTAACTGCATAAGCCAAATATGTTCTAGTGGTGGTTAGGTAGATTAGACTCCCAACCAGTTGTCTATAAAGTGTCGCATGTACCACCTTTGAGCCATCTTCACTCTACAATTTGATGTTCTGTTGTAGTGGGACTGCAAACTAACAATAATCCATTGTAAATCTCTCTAACAGGCCTTTGACATACATTGCTTGGGACATAAATGTTTGTCCTGAATCTCTCCAGATCTCAAGACCCAAACAGTATCTTAATTCACCAAGGTGTTTCATTACGAATACCTATGACATCTGTTGCTTGATTTCTTTGATCAGATATGTAGCATCACCTATAATGATCAAATCATCTACATATAGAGAAATCATCACTATGTGCCCTTGTTCATCTTTCATGGTGTAAAGATTAGGGTCATTTTTGCTTTTGTTGTAGCGAGCTTGCAAAAAACAAATGAGTCAATATTTTCATACCAAGACCTGGGTGCTTGCTTTAGTCCATAAAGTACTTTCTTCAATCTAGACACTAAATGCTCTTTCCCTTTCTCAACAAACCCTTTAGGTTGCTCTAAATAAACCTCCTCTTTTAGTTCTCCATTTAAAAATGCAGATTTTACATCTGGTTGGTGTATCATCCAATGTTTCTTAGTAGCTAAAGCTATTAACATTCTCATACTGTCTAGTTTATCTATAGGGGTGAAGGTTTCTTCGTAGTCTATACCTTCTTTTCATGAATACCCCTTTGCTACCAATCTATCTTTTCAATTTTATACGGTTCCATCTGCATTAATCTTCAGTTTGTATAACCATTTACAACCTATGGTTTGTTTTCCTTTGGGAAGTTTAACTAGTTCCCAAGTGCTGTTCGTGATTATTGATTCATATTCCTTGTCCATGGCTATTTTCAATTCTCTACATTCATTTGCTGCTTTATAACTAGAAGGTTCAACCACATTCATCATACTAGTTATAAAAGCATTTTCCCTATATCTTGCAGGCAATTGAGCTTTCCTACCTAATATCTTGAGAGGTGGGGTAGCTTCAAACCTTGTTTAATCATTATTTTCTTGTTTTTTTTGTTGCTGATGTTGTATCTATTGTTGCACCTATTGTATCTGTTGTATCTCCTCTTGTTGCTGCCATTGTTCATCTTTTGCCTTTGTCTGCTGCTGATCTTGATTGTTTCCTGTTTCTTCACTTTCTTCTTCCACCAAGTACGGAATATCCCATTCCTCATTGTGCTTATTAGATTCTTCATGATCCTACTGATGGAATATGACATCCCGAGTTACAAAAATCTTGTAAGTAAAGGGATTAAATAATCTGTAAGCTTTATGTTGTGAACAATACGCTATAAAAGTACATCTGATGACTTTCAAATCTAGTTTTCTTCTATCTTCCTTTGGAATATGGGAAAATGCTTTAGATCCAAATAATCCTAAGTGTTTTACTACAGGCTCAAATCCATATAATGCTTCAAAAGGAGTTTTAAACTCAAGACTCTTTATAGGACTCCTATTTTTTGAATAAACTGCAGTATTCAATGCTTGAGCCCAAAAACCATTCAAATGATTCTTACCTTTCAACATGCTCCTACCACATTCCATTAGTGTTCTGTTCTTTCTTTCAGTTACTCCATTTTGCTGTGGAGTATGGGTTACTGTGAAGTGCTACAATATTCCATAGTCTTTACAATACCTGATAAACTCATCTTTCCTGTATTCTCCCCCTTGATCGAACCAAAGAATTTTATCTGTTTCCCTCTTTGCCTTTCAATCATGTTTTTGAACTGCTTAAAGTATTCAAATGTGTGACTCTTCTTAGTCAAGAAATATACCTAAGAAAACTTTGTGCAGTCATCAATAAACAATAAAAAATATAGTGCACCTCCTAATGATTTTGTTTGCATGGGTCCACAAAAGTCTGTATGCACTAATTCAAGTATATCCCTCTGTTTCTTCTCTACTCAAATAGGGAATTCTTCTCTATGCATTTTTCCTAATGTACGCGCATCACAATCATTATGTACTTGCTTTAGCATAGGAATATCTCTTACCATTTCTTTCTTTTGTAGTAACAACAAATCATTGTCGTTGATATGACCAAATCTATGATGCCATAGCTCTTCTATAGTCAAGCTCACAGCTGTCAAGGCTCAAACTGGTGTAGGTCCTACATCCAACTTATACAGACCTCCTGTTCGGATTCCTATAACAATTGTCTTCATGCCATCTAACAAATCTTTAATATAACAGTTAGATTTAAAAAATTCAACATTAAGATCTTGATCTGTGATCATGGATACAAAAACCAAGTTCTTTGTTACACCAAGCACATACATGATGTTATAATTTTTTTTTACATTACCATTAGGTAGAATGACAGAAATTTTCCTACACCCTTTGATCTGATGACTTCTATCATCACCTAGGTAAATCTGTGCTCCTTCGTTGATTTCTTTAAAATCTTTGAACCAATGCTTGTTCCCTGTCATATGTGTTGATTCTTCTGAATCTACATACCAAATGTTTGCATCAACATTCTCATCAAAATTTGCCATAAAAGATTAGAAATTCTCCACACGATTTTCAATCACGAGATGACCTGCATGTTGTTTCTACTTCTACTTTTCTTCATGATATTTCTTCTTCTTGCACTCCCTCACAATGTGGCCAAGTTTTCCACAATAAAAACATTTAATTTTAGAGTTGTTTATATTCGGATGCATACCATGGGTATGATTCAGTGCTTTTTTTCAATGTCCTCCATTTTGTTGTTGCGGATTTCCTTTCACTTTGAAGAAGTTCAATTTTGCCATCCATACAAGATCAACACTCTAGGGCTTGAGATTCAATCTTCTTTCTTCTTCTTGCATCAGTATTCTTGTCAGTTCTTCAAATTTCCGGATCTTCTCTCTCACATTTATCTTAGTGATGAACATTTGGTAGTCATCGGTCACATCATTCATGGTAATTGTTACAAGATCTGTATGGTCAATTCTATGACCAATGTCTGCCTATTTGTTCTTTAGATCTTTGATCCTTGCTATGAAGGCAACAACTGTTTCATTCCCCTCCATCTTCAAGGACAAGATCTTACTCTTCAATAATAAAAGATGATTTGAATTCACGATCTCATACAAATCCTTCAGAATTCCCTAGATGTTGTTAGTTGTCTTACACTCTCTCATGTGTGGTATGATGTAGTCTTTCACTGACATCTTCAACAACGTCTTTGCTCTACCTTCTCACTTCTCCCAATCTGGGATCGATGCTAATGTAGCCGCTCACTTCAGCTCAGCCCCATTTACCATTGTCCAAGCACTCTGCACTTCTAACAGAGTTTGCATCCTGAATTTTCAATTTGCATAACTCGAATCATCAAGCTTGTTATGCTCATTCAAGCATGCATCAAACATATTATTATTCATCTTGGTGATTTATAGAAAAAAAAAAAAATCGACAGGTAAAACAAGATGTTAGATTTACCCGAGATATGTGACAAAGACAAATCACTAATCTTCAATGTTGTTTAATCTTGCAACACACCCGCAAATCACCGTGGCTTCCTTGACAGCCTCCAAACAACTTTCTGTTGTCCGCCTCTGCATCCTTCTCTAGGATACATAGTTCTCTTGGCCTCCACGGAGCCTTTTTCTTGTTTACACGACAGTCGCAGATGTACAACACTTATGTGAGATGTCATCGCAGATCTACACCACTTATCTGTGACATCATCGTAGCTATACACTTAAAATTAGAGACAGTGATGTTAAGTATGTTTGAGTAATCATTGCGTTTATTCTCTAGAAACCTGTGAATATTTCAGTTTAGTTGCACCCTCCTCTCAGCATACAGGATCCTCATCCCTAACGCTCTCATACCATGATAAAAATGGCAATGTTGTATTAAAAGAAATAAAACCCACTAGTCAGCTCTACGGAAGAGAGTCTAAACCAGGAGAGTCTGGCTTTGTAGAAAGCTCTACGTTGTTCATGTACATCACACATTATATAGTATTCATGGTTTTAGGGAAGTTAAAATAATAACCTAAGAAATAGAAACTAATTCCTATCTTAAGGTCATGTGAACCAACTTACACTATTCTAGGATATTCTCCATTATCTTCAACAATTTCCAATTCTATTACCGTGGAGTGAAATTTGGAGATGACGTCACAAGTTCCAAGGATTGTACCCATGTAAGTGTATGATGTTCATATCTCCGAGAATAAAATTCCTGAAACTCAACAAGACATGTAGCCATCTTAGAAGGTAGATAAAGATTGGAGGACTTGCAAGTTGGCCAACGTGTGGCATTCAATACTGTGACATCCAACGTTAGTTTCATATCGTTATATGCAGAATTGTTAATGTCAGCTTGAATTTATTTCAAAACTACGAAGTCCTTAAGTGTGCCCTCCATTTTTGATATAAGACTTGAACCACAGGGCTCCTTCAACTTCGACAATTTGATCTTCTCGTCGTCAATATTTACAACTTTATCATGCAACAATCTATTAGGGAATAAATCTTTATCACTCACATATTGAACAAGTTTTACAATCTTTATCATCATTGGTCCTTTTTAGACTGCAACCCTTCTGCAATAAATTATCCCAAAAAGCTGCAAACAACTCTGCACTTGTGGTTCCTCCAACTCTTTTATTGCAAATTACCACCAATGAATCATGCAGAGCTTTAGAAATGGAATTAAAATTTTGAAATTCATGCTCCAAATAACCCACATACTGGTCATAGATTTCAATGACCTTCTGTAGGAATTCAAGTCCCTGTATTCTTGTATTATTTGATGAGTTATTGTTACTACTAGTGTCTTCCGCCAATTTGACTAAGTTTATTCCTCGACTAAATATATGTTGTTGAAAAATACTTGCCACTCGTTGGAGACCTTTGGGAATTTTACAAAATAACATATACATCTTAGAAATATCTATTTTCTTATTATCCCTAAGCAGGGAACCGAAACTTGAATCATGTTTCCCTAAAAGTTGAATTTCATAATGGTCAAGGAGTTCATTTTGGACTATCTCTAATAACCCATGCTTGTTGCTAGAGTGCAAATAATTTTCAAATCTGTGCTCCTCATTCTGCAAACACTTTTTAGCCATTACTATATATTCTGGACAGGAATACTCTGAAATCCATAAAGCATCCTTTCGAGCATAGTAAATCCGAGCATCCTCAAACATAGAATTTTCAAGATTGTTCTGGTAATAATCTAGGTGACCAATACCAATTTCCATATACATGTCCACAAATTTTCTTAATGATGCACTATCAATTTGCTCTCCCTCATGCCCTCGCTTAATCAAATCGAACACAACATTATTGAGATTAATGTGTGTGCCATCAGGCAAGGCCTTTCGGAAACACATGAACACATCTTCTCTTAGAGGGAGTCAGTCGGTCCACAGGATGTGGTAAATCAAATAGTAGAACGAATGAAAACCTTGCATTTTTCCCAATGTTTCAGGAATTATTTTAGCAAGAATGCATCATGTCATTCCCTTAATGCAGTAAATCTGCCCAAGAGATGTAATATTCAAGGGAATTCTTGTGAATATAGTAAAGTTGATGTGAGTAGTTCTCATTTTTGGTTTCGTAAGTGTTATGGTTTTACATGTTGCAGTCAGTTTCATAATTCTACTACAATGAGTTCCTTCCAACTTGTTTCTCATCGCTGCAATGAGTTCCTTCCAAATTATTTCTCAATTTTTTGATACTAGTAGAAACCATAGCGAATCCTTCTTCCCATGTTATCACACACCCCTCCATTATTATATTTCTCATAACAATACTATTTTCTTAAATATTGTCATTCATCCCACTTTTTGATTGTCAATGGTTTTATTCATTGTGCCACATTGAGTGAACAATTTATAGGAGACTAAATCATTATAGTGTTCTACCATTGTGCCAACATGGTTTATTTCTTAACGTTATTGCGCAAGAATTTTATATTATTAAGTCGTTCGGTTAAATAAATAGCTATACATGGCTAAATAAGTAGCTTTAGATTTATCTTAAATTTCTAAGATCATAATATTAAGAGGGGATGCCTCTCAAAATAATGTTATCAAGAAAGAATTATCTTTTATTAAGTGAAGCTAAATTTATACTAAATCTAGGAAATCATAACATTAACAAGAGTTGTCTATCAACATATTAACAACTATTAACAATTATTGCCATGCAAAGATATTAACAAGTGTGTTATACCTTGGTGTTATGGCATCTTAAAAATCATAATGATTAATTAAATTTAACAAGGGGAAACTCCATAGTCTCTGGTGAAATTCAAGGTCAGTTAGCAATATTCAAATATAAATTTATGGCAATTTATGGTTGCATAATACATGAACATTTTTTTATCCTATAATATAATTATTAAGACAAATGAACATATAGTAAGTTCAGATAGTTCTGGAAGCTAAAGTGTTTTGCCTTCCCTAAGGTTTAATAATTCATTGCTTCCATTCTGTGAGGATTGTTAAACTTGATATGAATAACATTGGAATCACAAAAACTGGCAAAACAAGGATCAAGGCTAAAAAAAGGCCATATGACAAAGCTCGATGGCCAAATGTATTACATTGTGCAACTCCAACAAACTTTAACTACTTTATCGAACATATTCTTTATGTAAATACATTTTGGTAGGCCATAATGATACCCTGGGAAGTAGATTTACTTAGAGATGAGGAAGATTACACTGTACGAGATGAGCAACATTACATTGTGTGCGTTCATGCCGAAACATTTAAAAATCCTTAAAAAATAATGCACAAAGTAATGTCATATTGACAATTTCTTTTTCTCATAGAATAAGACAGAAGTTGTCCAAATTGGCCACTTAATTTGCGATCAAGTTTTTAGAATTGTGGAAGTTAGCAGCACCATCAAAGAAAGGATGATTCTCATTACTTCTTATTTGGGCAAGAAGATGTTGTCGCAATTTCCTTTGTTGTTATTCCTTTTGTATTTGCATTTCCCTTGCTTTCATTTGTTGTTCCTGCAAAATATGCACAAGTATTTACAAACAAGACCATCATTAGAGTCCAAAACATATCTACTGAAATTAATATGTATGTACAATAAATAACAAACACTTCCCTTATTTTTATCGACATAATTAAGGGTTAAGTTAAATATGGGAGATCATCTCAACATATGAAGCTACTCATAGTGCTTCTCATTTGTTGGTGAGATGAAAATATCCCAAAACACAGACCACAATTCAAACAAAAAGCCTTCAGGTGTATCAATTGCTGGATCCAAAACTATTTACTTGTTAGAACATTATTGATAATTGCAATAACTACATAAAATTCCAATAAATTGAAACTTTATTACAAACAAGAAACAAAGTTGTCTAATGTGAAAAATATAGCAGTAAAACTAGAGTTATATAACCTTCAAAATAATTCCCAAAGTAATGGCATACAGACAATTGCATTTTCTCATATAATAATGAGAAAGTTGTTCAGATTAATGGAAAAAATAGACAGAGATACAAAAAGTGGAGTTATCTAACCTTCGTAGAGGGATCATCAAATCCCTCTCTTTAGTGTTGAGACTTCAAATGTTCCTCAAGGATTTTCGACACCATGGCATGGGCATTGAATTTGCAATATTTTCATAATTGTTGAAGTTAGCAGCACCATTAAAGGAAGGCCGATTCCAATTCCTTCTTATCTTCACCAGAAGATACTACTACAATTGCATTTGTTGTTTCTGTTTTTGTATTTGCATTTCCCTTGGTTTCATTTTTTGTACCTTCAAAACACGGACGAGTATTTACAAACAAGACCTTTATTAACTTATTGTTAATCCTCACTTGCTACATAGGAGATGTTCTTGGGTGCCAACATATCATTCTATTTAGTAGGAACTTGAAAAATCAACAGTATAAGTGTGGTCCAAGATGGCTTAAAACTCTTATGTAAAATGTACAAAAAAACACATTATGATTTCCATTCGAGTAACTTCCATCAAGTATACTCTTTGAAAACATCATCTCTTAAACTTATGATCAACTAAACTATAGTTTTTCTTAAATCCACAACTATGACTAATATTAAAGGTGTAAGAACAAACCCTGAAAGAAACTATGATTAACTAGGATATTCCTTTAATTGTATGAGCTATTGCTGGGAGAATATAATGAAGGCTTAGGTGACCTCGACAATTGATACAAGAAACAAACGTTTAGGGTCAAAGAGGAAAGATTTGTGTAACAAGGTAGGTGATGCAAGATACAATGAGGATCTACCAACTTAAGGAGAGAAATAAATTCCATATCCCAAGGAAAATGTAAGGAATTTATGATGGTAATAAGGCCATAAATGAGGAGAAATATAAGAAACCACTCATGAGAGTAAGATGTAATGCATGGTAAAAAAAGATAAATGAGATCAAATATTACAAAAATAAAGCTTAAATTGGAATGTGTGCTTGATTTGCATAAAGTGTAAGAGAACCAGGCCATCAACATTAGAAAGCAAAGTGAAAAAAACCTAAGCCATTAAAATAATCTCTATCATTAAAGGAAAAATGCTTCAGAAATTAAAACAGAAATTTCATGAAATTTCACCTGAGAACAAAGCATAAAGAAACATTTAATAGATAAATGAAATTGACAACACAAGATGAAGTAATTTTTATCAGATCAAAGGAACTTTCACCTGAAACCCTCATAATACTGAAACATTTTCGTTGATTTACATAAAATTTAACAGAATCATAACACTGAAATCATTAGAAAGGAGAGTAGAGAAAGCCTAAACAAATGAAATAAACCCTTTTCCCCAACTGAGAAAGTCAAATCTGAAACACCGGGATGGTATAGAGATGTAGCGTAGGGTTAGTTCTTTGTTTGACTATAACATCTAGCTCGACTATGATAACATTAGTGAGAACACTTTGAATCTATTAGCTATGTCCCTGGCTTTTCCAGGGTAGAAACAAGTATGGCAACACAGCGAAGGACATGATATCAATGGTGTGGACGAGTGGCCAATTGATGGGCCCATAAAATATTTATAGAAAACTAATTACATTAAATGAGGCTCACATAATTTGATGCATTTATGTGGTTCTGAATGGTATTAATATCCTTGGCATGTTCCAACATTATAAACACGAGTCACTCTTTATACATCATGTGACTATGTCCAACCTCCCTTTTTTAAATGAACAATGAAAACCATAGTAGAAAATGTTGTGGGCGTACATGGTGAACTAGAATCTCCGAGTGAGTGATCGTGAAGATGAAAACCAGTTCAGAATCTATTAAATTCTCGACATATGAGTTTATTATGTTTTATCCTAAGCATGAACTCCTTTAGGTAGAAGCACCAAAGCACTACATAACTCACCTACCTCGCAGGATATTCATTTTAGCCCTGCCAGTGAGAGGGTACATGTTTTTCAGCATTCGTCCTCGAAAGCATTTAAATGAGGTGAGGTTTTTGAAGGTGTCTTATTGTTCTAGGGCGGTATTTATAAAGGCTTGAGCCATGCTCACGTCATGGATTAGATTCTAGCTCTCTTTACCCGTTGTGGTTTGGTTGTTACGTTTTCATTAGAAGCAAGTTTTGATGTTGTTTATTTGGATGGTTTGTAATTATTGCAAAAATATTTAAATTATTTGCTAATATCAATTACAATGCGAGAAGTGTATTCGTATATAGAATACAGTGTTTTTTATAGACCGTGAAATGAACTAATAAACATTTTTTTATGCGAAAATACAAATTCCATAACATTTTTTTTTTAAATTATATTTTCTTGATGGGTTTGTTAAGAAAATAACAATTTCTTTATGGGTTTCTCAAATATCACAATTTTAAATATAAGGGTTTTCAAATCTCTTTTTTACACATAAATGTCCTCGTTGATCTAATGAAAAAAATACATGTATTTTTTAATTCACACTCACTACAATGTTGTTTATGGGTCTGAAACTAACTGCATAACATTTTGTTAGGCAAAAGGACAAACTAAATTACATTACATTTTTAAGAAAAATATATTTTCTTCATTACTTTGTTGGCCAAATTACATTTCCTTGTGAGGTTTCTCAAATCTCACAATTTTAAATCTAAGGGTTTCCAAACATCTATTTTTCCACTTCATGTTCTCACTAATCTAGTGAATTGAATTGACTATTTATTTTTATGAGTTTTTTAAGTCTACATCTTGCAAATTAAAAACATGAAAGAAACCTTGCAAAGTGGAGAACTTTGGCATCCATTCAGTAGGATTTTGAATTTTTTTCAAAATGTATAATCAAATTAAGTTCGATTTTTTGAACTTCAAAAATAGTACATCATAATTTTATTGTATACACATCAATTAAAGTAAGTTGGAAAGAAAATATATTCAACACTTTTTGAATTTAGAAGATAGATTGAATATTGAAACTTCATATTTGTAACAAAAAAAATTCGACTTATGCAGCAAACCGCCTTGCACATTGTCCTATATTGTCAATTTTCGTGGCTTATCAATGTTCCACAGTTGGCTTCTTTCAGACTTCATACTTCCAGGAAAGGAAAGGAACCAGACAAAGCTTCTCTCTCAAATTTTCTAACTGAAATTATGTTGCATTTGAGTTTTTTTTTGCAGCATAAGATTGCATTTAGATTTTTTTAAGTGGATCTCAGTTCAAAACGTCGGCGACATCAATGAGATTCAACAGTAGCCTTCCATACAATAAACTTCTATCTCATTTACCTTCTTTTGTCTCCTTTACCAACAAGTCTCTTAGCAAACCCATCTCTCCTTTACCAACACCACCTCTCCTTTACTAGCACTATCATGTATCTTACCATTCCCATATCTCGTTTACCAGCACTACCATGTCTCTAGCCATGCCCATATCATTTATACATGAAATTTGCCACCTGTACACACATGGAGGAATGTTGAGAAGTCTCCAACATATGGCATTGATGGCATCGAACACCAACATCTGGCCATTGTGCAAGACAACAATTTGGGTGCAGTGTTAAAAAAAAAATGGTTATAAAACACCTTTGGATACCAAAAAATTTTGCCCCAGACTTAAAATCAATTGTCATGACTTAAAATCAGTTGTCACAACATGAAAACTAGACTTTGGATAAAATAAATTGTCACAACACTGTTACATTGGGATTGGAAAAGTGCGCAATAAGAGGTCGAATTTTTTATATCCAAACACTTTCGTTAAAATTTAGATGGATGAAAATTGCACTACAAAACTTTGGTTAAATTCTCATAAAGCCAAAAACAATTTTGGTCAATGAATGAATTAATGGGTCATCAAGGATTTAGCAATCACCATAGCCCTATTGAAGGCATGGAAGACATGGACTAATAAGACTAAATATTATTTCCTAATAAGATTAAATAGGTTAAAAAAAGTTAAATAGGTTAAAAAAAGTTTAATTTTACTAGTTGTTTAAATATAAGTTTTATGTTCTATCTTATCATTAGCTTGACTATAAAATATGGTTCAACAAAGTAATTTCATAGATGTAATTATATCTCGTGAGAGTATTCAATCGCATTTATTCAAACTAACCAATGATTTCGTGCAATTATGTACACTCATTATTTATGTAATTTCAAATATTTTACAAATGATGTTGTACCATTCCCAAAAAGTCATCAAGTAACTTTGACAAACCTTTTAACTATAATGTATTTCGAAGAGGAGCAATCAATATAAACTTTCAACATGATGAATTCGACTAAAGAATGGCCTTAAAATAATAAAAAATATTGAAACCACATTTTAATAGAAATTTGGAAAGATTCTAACATTTCAAGCACTAATAATATATAGGCAATGCATTTTGAAAAAATTATAATATTTGAACTAGTAAGAAGGAGAAATCTTCCTTACTCCCACCCCCAACACCTTAAAGGCCTAAACCTAGTTGCTTTGACATTCAAGAATGAATGTAGTGAATGTGTGAGAGGCATCATAACCACACATTTGACATTTAATCAAACTAATAAATAAACCAAATTTATAAAAATTAGGAAATATCACCAATTTACCAATACTAAATAAGGTTCATAAAATTCCTCATAATCAAATAGAAAAATGTTACTTCAGCCATACAAACAAGAAACATTAGTATAATTTCTTTTAAACCAATAAAAGGCCCTTCAATTTCATTACTCTCTCTTCACAAATTAGTGGTTTATATACCAAATCAATGGCCCATGGGTGTGGGCATGTCACTTGAGTATCAACCTTTAAGTTCTAGGAATTTAGTGTGTGCAATGCATGATTGCATGATGTGAGTGGATATAGACATAATTTTTTTCGAACATGTCCAATGAGACACTATGGGTGATTATGTGCGTATTTTGGAGCCTTGACACTATAGGAGCATTTTCTTTTCTTATTTTTTTCTTAGTATTGTGGGCACCACATAGGTCAATGCTTATGAGAGTCTGAACAAAAAATACTATTACTTTCTTACTGACATTATTTTGTACAATCCTATTTGGAATTTCCTGTGTGTTTCTATGTGTGTGTGTATATACATACATATATATATATAT
>APFE031123682.1:281294-296079 GCA_000404065.3 Pinus taeda | reverse complement strand
GGTCCCCATTGCGTTGAGTTCCTCCCTGAGATGAGGAAGCTTCTGCTGAGCTGGGTCTCTGGTGAGCTGTTCTGCAATCTCTGATGTGTCCAGAAATGGTGAGAAGCATGGTCGACGATGGTCCACATTGAATATTCGGTGCAAGCGAAGGAACAAAGAAATCTTGTTCTTCAAAGCATTGTTGCCTATAGCCTTGGTACTAGAGTAAGGACCATGTCGGAGTGGTCTGAGTTTCTGATGTGTTCTCGTAAGGCATTCTCTTTGCAATTGTAACCAAAATTTGTTTCCCACCTAAAACTTGTTTGGTACCCCTGTGGGTGAGGAGAAGTTGTTCCTGTGTTCTCTCATGACCGTATCCCTTTGCTGCTGCTACTGCATGGAGGAACCCTTTGCGGGGGTCATGGATGTAGCAACGATCTTCCCCTTACTTTGGGAGCGAACCAGATAGAAAATGAATTTCCTAGTCTGGGAGATGAGCTTGCTGCCTTTCTTGGCAGTTATCAAAGAGGTGGCGGTAGGTGGGGCTACCTACGGTATCCTATATAATGAATTATCCAAAGAAATAATGACAGGCCAAGGCCTTGACTCATACACAGCATGATGCATCCACAAGTATGGCTGGCCTAATAGTATATCACAAACATCCAGAGGTGTAACATCACACAAAACCTTGTATGTGAAGGGCTTGATGCTATAGGGAAGGTGGCAATGCTGGCGAACTTTGACATCTCGTCCTTCATGAAGCCACCCAAGACTGTATGGCTGTGGGTGCGGTGTAGTCAGTAGGCCCAACTGCTTCATGACCTCTACTGAAATGAGGTTTGTTTGGCTGCCACTCTCAACAATGAATTGCAGTAGCGAACCCTTCAACCACATCTGTGAGTGGAAAAGGCGCTCCCCTTCCTTTGGATTTTCAGGCTCATTTTTCTGGATTTTGTCTGTGGCAATAGTGGTGTTGGGATCCGCACCAATGATATGCTTCCCTTTACAATTCCCCTTGTCAGGTTCTGGCTCAGGGTCGGAACATGCATCTGATTCGGAAGCCTTCAACTCGACCACCAGCGACTGCTTGGTCGGACACTCACTTGTGTTGTGAGTGGGGATCTTGTGGAACTCACACCACTTTCCTGTGTCCTTCTTCAGCTTCATGGTGTTGTTATTTTCTTGCGGCTTTGACAGGTTGTCTTGTGTCACCCTACCTTGGCTTTGTCCTTTGGGCTTCGGATTTGTAGATCCAAAGTCTCGCTTCTTCTATTTGAACTTTTGCTCAATTTTGACAGCGTATCAGTATGCTGTGCTGAGTGAAGAGATGTTAAAGAAATCCATCTTTTGTTGGATGTATTTGGTAGGTAGCCGCGCTATTTGAGTACTAGATGTAGCTCAGAATCTTTGATAACCAACTTTGTGCGAAGGGTGTGAAAAATGTTTGTGAACTTAGGCACATCTTGGTCCCGTCCCTGTCACAACATGGTACATTTGATGTATTTGTCCTCATAGTTTTTGACAGGGCAGTACTACTCCTTGACGGCATGTCGAAATGAATCCCAAGTGGGTACGGTTGAAAATAGTGAGCCTGTACTTTCATCCTTTTGCTCGCAGTAGGTTTCCCACCATCCCTTGACGTGGGGGGCCTCCTTGACAAGAGCGAAAACAATATTTTCTCTCCTCGAAAATTCATGAATAGAAAAATAACCCTCTAGCAGATTTAACCATTTATCTACAACATCTGTGTCTATTTGACCCTCAAAGATGGGGATTTCAAAATTAACTCGTAACTTAAAGGGTGTAGCATTTCCAGAGTAGCAGCTGGAAGCTGATGCGTCACTTCTAGGTAGCCACTGAATGATCTGGGAAAAGTTGTCCATCATTGCATTCCATTGTCGCTTGAGGGCCTCTTCGAGCAAGATTTTGATAGGATCTCCTGCCCACTCATCTTTCTTCTCATTCATTATGGCATGCCGTCGGGATTTGCGAGGCTGGTCTTGCAAAGGTTCGACCAGTTCAAGCCCTAGCTCCTTATATCCTAACCTCGTTGGGGACATGCAAAGAAAAATAGAGGAAAAAACGACCGCTTTGATACCATTGATCTGTATTTAAACAGGAAAACAATAAATTATAGAGATAACCATAAACACAGATATGCAGTGGAAATAATACTTCATTTCATTAATGTAAAATATTGAAATATGCTTACAAACAGTAATGGAAATAAACCAGCTAGGGCGTTGGTAGCTTATCTCTAAGAAGAGATGTGGTGGCTACATGCCTCTGAACTGTCTTACAATGAGGCTCAAGGGCCTTTTTATTGTTGAACAATAAGAGAAAACCCTAAACAACCAAAACCCTAACCCGAGGAGATGTAACACCAATAGTTTGTGGGGCCCGTTGGGGTGAGTTGGATGACCAACTTCCCGGGATCACGAATTTGTCATATTATCTCTGTTTTACGCGCATGATAGCCCATTGGAAAGATCTCTCTCTGAAGACTATGATGGAAAATATGATTTTAGTCAAAAAACCTTTGGCCTTAGTTTCCAAAAAACGTCATTTAGGACCCCAAAATGACTTCGGAAGTTTAGGACTTGAAAAACTGCTAAAAATAGTAAATTGTTCTATAATTAAGGAAACTGAAAAACTGAAAGAGATAGTTGTAGGGGACCAAATGGGATAGGTGGGTGGTCACCAACATCCGCCTAGATCATTCCTCCCCCCTTACGAAGAAATCGTCCCCATTGCGTTGATTTCCTCCCTGAGATGAGGAAGCTTTTGCGAAGCTGGGTCTCTGGTGAGCTGTTCTGCAATCTCTAGTGTGTCCAGAAATGGTGGGAAGCATGGTCGACGATGGTCCACATTGAACATTCGGTGCAAGCGAAGGAACGGAGGAATGTTTTGCTTCAAAGCATTTGTAGCCTTGGTACTGGTGTAAGGACCATGTCGGAGTGGTCTAAGTTTCTGATGGGTTCTGGTAAGGTGTTCTCTCTATAGATGTAACCAAAATTTTTTTCCCACCTGAAACTTGTGTGGTACCCCTGTGGGTGAGGAGAACTTGTTCCTGTGTTCTGTCATGACTGTAGCATGTAGGAACCCTTTGCTACTAGTGCAGCATGCAGGAACCCTTTGCAGGGGTCATGGATGTAGCAACGATCTTCCCCTTACTTTGTGAGCGAACCAGATAGAAAATGAATTTCCTAGTCTGGGAGATGAGCTTGCTACCTTTCTTGGTAGTTATTAAAGAGGTGGCGGTAGCTGGTGCTACCTCCGGTATCCTATATAATGAATTATCCAAAGAAATAATGACAGTTCGAGGCCTTGACTCATACACAGCATGTCGCATCCAAAAGAATGGCTAGTCTAATAGTACATCACAAATATCTAGAGGTGTAACATCACACAATACCTCATCTGTGAAGGGCTTGATGCTGTAGGGATGGTGGAACTGCTGACGAACTTTGAGATCTCGTCCTTCATGAAGCCACCCGATACTGTACAGCTACGGGTGTGGTGTAGTCGGTAGGCACAACCGCTTCACGACCTCTACTGAAATGAGGTTCTTTTGGCTGCCACTCTCGACAATGAATTGCAGCGCCGAACCCTTCACCCACATCTGTGAGTGGAAAAGACGCTCCCCTTCCTCTGGATTTTCGGGATCATTTTTATGGATCTTGGTGGTGGCAATAGTGGTGCTGGGATCCGCATTAATGATCTTCTTCCCTTTACGATTCCCCTTGTCAGGTTTTGGCTCAGGGTCGGAACATGCATCTGATTCGGAAGCCTTCAACTCGTCCACCAGCGACTGCTTGGTCTGACACTCACTTGTGTTATGAGTCGGACTCTTGTGGAACTCACACCACTTTCTTGTGTCCTTCTTGGGCTTCATGGCGTTGTTCTTTTCTTGCGGCTTTGATGGGTTGTCTTGGGTCACCCCGCCTTGGCTTTGTCCTTTGGGCTTCGGATTTGTAGACCCAAAGTCTTGCTTCTTCTGTTTGAACTTTTGCTCAATTTTGACAGCGTATCGGTATGCTATTCTAAGTGAGGAGATGTTCAAGAAATCCATCTCTTCCTGGATGTATTTGTGTAGGCAGCTACGGTATTTGAGTACCAGATGTAGCTCAGAATCTTTAATACCCAACTGTGTGCGAAGTGTGTGAAAAATGTTTGTGAACTCAGGCACATCTTTGTCCCATCCCTACTACAGTGTGGTCCATTTGATGTATTTGTCCTCATAGCTTTTGACAGGGTATTACTGCTCCTTGACAGCATCTCGGAATGAATCCCAAGTGGGTGCAGTTGAAAATAGTGAGCCCATACTTTCATCCTTCTACTCGCAGTAGGTTTCCCACCAGTCCATGACGTGGGGGGCTTCTTCGAGAAGAGTGAAAACAATATTTTCTCGACTCGAAAATTCATGAATAGAAAAATAACCCTGTAGCATATTTAACCATTTGTCTATGGCACCTACATCTATTTGACCCTCGAAGATGGGGATTTCAAAATTAACTTGTACCTTAAAGGGTGTAGCATTTCCAGAGTAGTTGCTAGAAGCCGAAGCATCGCTTCTGGGTAGCCGCTGAAGGATCTAGGCAAAGCTGTCCATCATAGCATTTCATTGTCGCTCGAGGGTTTGTTTGAGCAAGAGTTTGATAGGATCTCCTGCCCCCTCATATTTCTACTCATCCGCCATGGGAGGCCGTCATGATTTGCAAGGCTGGTCTTCCAAAAGTTCAACCAGTTGAAGCCCTAACTCCTTATATCCTGACCTCGTTGGGGACATGTAAACAAAAACAGAGAAAAAGCAGACCACTCTAATACCACTAATCTATGTTTAAATAGGAAAAGAACAAGTTACAGAGATAACCATAAACATAGATATGCAGCGGAAATAATACTTCATTTCATTAATGTAAAATACTGAAATATGTTTGGAAACAGTAATGGAAGTAAACTAGCTAGGGCGATGGTAGCTTATCTCTGAGAAGAGATGTGGTGGCTACATGCCTCTGAATTTTCTTACAATGAGGCTCAAGGGCCTTTTTATTATTGAACAATAAGATAAAATGCTAAAAAACCAAAACCCTAACCCGAGGAGATGTAACACCAAGAGTTTGTGGGCCCCGTTGGGGTGAGTTGGACAGCCAACTTCCCGGGATCGCAAATTCGTCATATTATCTCCGTTTGATGTGCATGATAGCCCATTGGAAAGATATCTCCGAGGACTATGACAAAAAATATGACTTTAGTTAGCAAATCGCTGGCGGTAGATTTCCCAAAAAACGTCGTTTAGGGCCTCAAAACGGCTCCAGAAGTTTAGGACCCGAAAAACTGCTAAAAATAGTAATATGTGCTATAATTAAGGAAACTAAAAAAATGAAACAGAAAGTTGTGGGGGTCCAAATGGGATAGTTGGGTGGCCACCAACATCCACCTGGATCAAAAAAGGAGAAATAAAAAGATCCCTAGGCTTAAACCTCTTTTGTGGCGCTCAGGGTAAGCAGCTATGATTAAAGCCTCTTGGAGGTAGACTAGTTGCTGTCAAAAAGAAAAAAAGAAAAAGAAAAAAAAAAGGGAAAAGAAAACTTTGGAAATATTGTTTGCAGGTCAGTAGGAGGAGGATCAAAGTAACAAGAGAGAATCAAAAGGGACCTATCCAACTCATGTTTTTATTTCTCCATTCATTATCCTTCATCATTCTGTCATTCCCTCCATTTTTTCCACTCATTTACCTCAGTTTCTAAGGGTTCTTTGTTTTCTACAGGATTCCCTATAAACCTATAGGATTTCCTGAAAACCTATAGGCTGATCTTGTAGGAATTATACTTTCTTTGGAATCCTAAAGGAAGTAACCCTAAAGCAAGGGAATGACCTGCCCATGTCAATATATATATATATATTATATATATATATATTTATAATAATATATATTATTATATATATATTTAATTATATATATATATATATATATATATATATATATATATACTTCACCATCTCAATCACCATACCTCTCTCCACCATGATCACCTATGCATTCAAAAAAAAAAGTCTCAAAAAAGAAAATTTTAATTACAGTTCTCAAAGAAAAAAACAGAGAAAAGAGGATGAAGACAGAGAACAACAAGACAAAACCTGAAGGTTATTTTCCTCATTCAAAAATCACTATACCCCTTCTTTTCCCATGCTAAGAATCCTTAGGCTCTAGTAGTGGAAAATGATTAAACATTTGGAGGGAGAAGCAAATATAGGACATCCTGTAGGAAATCCTATAGCAGCCTATCCCACAATACAAAAATCACAGGTTGCAGTCATCTTCAAGCATGGAGATCCAGAGGTAGAAGAAGCTCCTACAGATTCTAACAGAAGCATCAAGAACATCAGCATCACCATCCAAGTGCCTGAACATCAAAGAAAATCATCATAGGAGAATTAAAAAAAGGAGAAAAACACATGCAGAAAACACACATCAAAGACTTTATTCTTCAACAAATACTATCAAGGCATTATTACCATAGGTAAGTATCTCGCTTCCACTCTCTCGTTAGCATAATATGATCAAACATGTAAAAGTTTTGAAAGAGTTGTTTTATAAGCAAAAGATGGTTAGTTAACTTGGCCACATTCGCTCAATCAACGAGGAGAAGATAGTTAGTCCTTACACACACAACAATAGCCAAGTCAAGGAAAAGAGGATATGAGGTCGATATTAGTTAAGCTATGGATGCCCGAAGTGGGAGTTAATTACGTGGTGAGGAGAATGATGATGTGGTAGTGGGACCAATGGTCCAAAAATGGATGCTCGTACCTCAACTACTAGCACAAAAACCCACTCAAATCACCCATGTGAGGAATTAAATGTTGATCCCCATGCATAGAAGTATTCAGATTCTTGAGGCTATACACTATCAAATTCCCTCTTAGCCCTCAAGAGGTCTACATGAAAGGTCGAATTCATCTTTTTCCTGCGCAGGACCACCTACAGGAGATCCTACATGATACAGTCCAGCACCGATAGGATTGGAAGTGAGCAGGTTCAAAAGAGAAAAATAGCGGTCGGCTTCATCAAGCAGTGATAATGAGGTAAGCTCTATATTTCCCCACATTTTTCCAAGTGAAAAGAATATTAAAAAGACTTCTGGTTTGTTGAAAATAATTGCAGCATAAGGTAATCGTATACACATAATTTTCGTTTAAATTTCCTCATTCATTAAATTTTGTATCAGATATATACACCCCTCCATCCATCAGATAAAATGACAGGGGGATTTAATAAGAGGCAACCTATCAACACAATGAGGATTCATCATCACCCTCCAGTGCCAGAGATATTCACAAGGCATAATTGGATGAGTTTCTTTGGGAAATTGAGAGAGTATGATGATGAAGTAGCCAGGGATTTTGCTCTCTCCCTCATTCCACTAAATAGGACCCATGCCACTGTTGTGGTGCAAGGTCTCTCCATAGAGCTCACCCCTGAAATCATAGGCAGAGTTACCATACTTCCCTTATGAGTGTCTTGGAGAAATGAGGATAAGGGAAATAGCCAAACCGCAAAGAGGAAATTCTTTTTAAAAGGAGAGGAGGCCATGGAAGACAAAAATGGAGTGAGAAGAGCAAGTCTACCCTATCCTAAGAATGAAATTAGCTACCACCTTATAAAGTATATCTCATGTGAAGGTAGGTACAGCATGATATATTGATACCATTTTAGGCTTCTCTAAGAATTGACGTTTGGAGCAGACAACCTCCTCAAAATAGACTTAGAATACCCTGCTTCCTTCTTCAATCAATGGTAGGTATGACCATCAAGGTGCAGGAAGGAAACCATCAACAATGAGCCCATCATGAGTTAATTAGACTTACCATAGAAGATGCCCTCCAAAACCCCAGAATCCCTATCACATGGGCAACGTTCAGAGACATGCAAACAAAGGAAGATATAAAATACCATGACTATGACAAGAGCCCCACTACCAGTGAAAGGGATGAAGAAGAAATTGAAAAGGAGGAAGAAGAAACATAGAGGGATTAAGAGGAAATATATGAAGAATAAGAGGAAGAAAAAGAGAAGGAAAGTGATGAAGAGACAGAAGAAGATGAAAAAGGGGAAACTGATGAACAAAGTGAGGAAATAGAGGGACAAGAAGAGGATAAAGACAAAAATGAGAGGGGGAAGGGAAAATAGGAGGCAAAAGAGAAGGAGGAATCATCTTAGGTATCTCTACAACCCATTAAGAAAGAGGATAAGAAAAATTACTAGAATAAGGTAGGAAAGCCCTCAAACTCCCACCAAGATTCCTATTGTTATTGAAGACTCACCCAAACAGCAGGAGACGATGTCTCCTCTTATGAAAACTTAAGGAGAATGATCATCAAGACAAGCCTCTCCCAAGTCTCCTATCACCTATGTTAGAATGCCTGTGACTAGATCTGCCTCATCAAAAGGAAAAGGCATCCTACAGGATACATAGAAGGACCTATAGGCAGAAGAGGCAATCCTATAGGAAACTCTACTAAACCTACAATAAACTTAGAAATTGGATAAAGAAGGGAGTATGCAGCAAGAAACAAAGAAGGGAGATCCAAAGTAACGTATCTAGTCCTCAACCTAACCTTGACTTCTACTACAGATTTATTGAAGGGGGTAGGGTCATTCAACATAAATTTTCCATACCATTATTCTTTGAGCTCTAAAAATAAAGGGAAAGAACACATAGATGGATGTAGATTTCCAAATCCAATGGAGTGGAGTATATAGGTCACATGGAGGGAAAAGTTAAAGAGATGGGTAGAGAATTGAGCGGCCTGAGGGATAGAGAGGCAATGATGAAAGCTCAGTTGGAGGGAGAAAATGCATGGTTAAGGGATGACTACAAGAAAGAGAGAATCAATTGGCCCCATGGCGAGCCTATTGTTAGAGGAAATCCAGAGCAGGATGCTAGCTAAGTCCTATGTATTATACCTTATGGAATAGCGGCTGCAGTTCCAGATCAATACCCTAGCACAGAGAGGCACTATGCCATTCTAGGATTATGGAGAGTTAATTGACCTTTGTGATCAAAGCACATTGGAGGATAGGGCTAAAATTTCTGAGTTCTACCTACATAATTTAGCCTTGACAGATCTTAATGTATGGGACACTAATTCAAAACTAGGGAACTTACAGTTGATGGCTTTGGAATCATGGATGAAACATGAGGAAGCAAGTGCTGCAGAAATGAAGAAAATAATGGAAAGGGAAGAAAAATAAACTCTCATGATAAGAGCTTAGTGTTATTGCTCTAGTAATTCCTTGAAGTAAGAAAAAGGAAAAACCAAAGGTAACCACTATCCACTTTTGGAGATTAGGACCTAGCCTTCCTAATGCTCATAGAGAGCTCTTTCTTTAAGATTTAACTTTGTTTTAGTTAAGATGTTTTAGGATAGATATGATTGTTCAAGGGGTTTTTATTTTGTTTGAAGTTGGGCAGTGGGATCTCTTAAATAGATGGATAAATTGATGTCTTTCAGACCACTGGGCTATGGAGTCAATTGGTAAGGAAGCAAGGCTAGATAAACTCACTAAAGGGGATGTTCCAAGGGCAAGATTGCAGAATGGATTTCAAATGTTTGAGACAGAGGGGTTGAAGGGTTTCACTCGGGGTGAGAGAGAAGTTAAGGGTTCTTAGACTCGGATAATGAATGATGAAGGCAGGGGTAATCACAATCAAAGAGAAGTTAAGAATCCTTTAATATAGATTATTTATGAAATTAATTTAGACTAAAGAGAAATGAAGAATTGTTTAATTTAAATTACAGAAGAAAACATTCAAATGCTTAACTATTAAAACAAAGTGTGATCTAAACAAGTTCTGAAATATATTTCCAGATATAGAATTTAGATTGAAACACATAGAAGATTATGAATAACTCTGATAAATTGACAAAGACACATGAAAATACTTGTTTAATATATGCTCAACACATGAATCCTTGGAACATTTTGATCTTTATTAATTAATCTAGCTTGCTGGCTCATCAACTGATACAACAACCTTCTGGTTCTTCTTCATCAAAAAGTCTATAAAAATGTCTAATAGAGTCCACCCTACATACTTCGAATTGTGAAGTATTTATACAAAATTTTCTTACAAAATATCTCAAACTAACTTGAGAATTAATCTAGGAAATAAAAATATCTTCTTGTAAGAAGATAGAGACAGTTATTGAACTACTTCATGTTGTCCCCTTTATTTTGGTACTACTAGCTTTTATGGTTTTATTTTAGCCCTTTATGCTGCTTTGTTGTTTGATCTTTTATGCTAGAATCTTCATTTACATTTGGCTTTCATCTTATACACTTTGCCACTGATACACTTTGAATCTGCTAATCTGTC
This sequence comes from Pinus taeda, assembly GCA_000404065.3. NCBI lineage: Eukaryota > Viridiplantae > Streptophyta > Pinopsida > Pinales > Pinaceae > Pinus > Pinus taeda. Next base: position 285,712 of record APFE031123682.1, on the reverse strand, counting down.
TTCATATTTTTACCTGGTTGTTTCACTTTTACTGTACATTAACTTTTTTATTGCATATTTTTCACAGCAAATCAGTCAATTTCTCCCATGTTTCAGCATCAAGTAATTGGATATTTAGCATCCTTCTATATATTTCATTTGCCTCAGTGTACTTGGAAAAAGTAGGCTTATTGATAAACAAGTGTTTTACCTCATGTCGGAGGTAAAACAAGTTTTCAAATGTTTAATAAAGTACTTTTCCTATTTTCAATGCCTTGATTGATGATGTACTGACCTGTTCATTTGCTATCTCTTTGATTTTTCTGTTATAATCTTGTTGTGTCATGAGCTTGTCATTTATTACCAAGGGACTGGGTAATCCTTTCTCTCTCAAAATTTGAAACTTAGCCATGAACCTATCAACGACTACTTGCATATTCTGACATTTGTCCTCCAAGTTTAACATTAAGTTCTCTTGGAAAGGACTTTTCTCACATCCAAAATTGTCTATGTTCTTTCCTCTATATCCAATTCCTGAAGCTAATACTTATTTTTACTATTTAGGAACTGGATAACTCTAGTAGCATCTTTAGGAATTTCTCATAGCTCTTATTTTACTCTTTGGATGGCCTCTGTAGCCACCTTTATTAAATCTATCTATTCCAAAATTACCTAAATAGATGGAAAAATATCATTGACAGAGTCAATGATATTGGCCAATGGTAGTTCCTTGGCTTGCCCAATGGGTTCTTTTAGCATTAGGTCCCTCTCCATAGCTTTTAATCTCTCACTCATTCTGGCAGCTTTCTGCACTTCTTCTTTATGCATGATTTTGGCAAGCTTGTAATCAGTTTCCAAGCTTGTTCACTTTTTCTTTTAGCTTATTCATCTTTGTTTCCTATATGGACATCTTTTCGATAGCTTTGACTAACTTTGTTGCTTCTTCATCTGATGTACCTGCTATTGATGTAGACTCTGTTGAAACCTGTTGTGCTGTGGGAATAGGAGTTGTGGGAGCCAATGAGGTTTTCAATGTACAAGGAATAGTTGTTGACACTATTGGGATGACATTTACTGATGTAGTGCTAAGATCAATTTGCTTCAATTGGATTAAAATATCCAATTCTTTCTCTGTTTCCCTTAACTGATCATATAATTTTAGGACTAAGTCCATCAATTATTCATACCTGGTTTGGCTTTCCAAGACTTCCTATGTCTAGGGATGCTACAACTGAGTTATCTTCAGTTGCTTTTTGAGTGCTGCAATGTCATCATTCTTTTTCTTGATCAATTGTTCAGTGGCTTTGATGTCTTTGGGATCATGTCCCAATTCAATCACTAAGTCTTCGAAAGACTTGATTCTGGTATCCTTGGCCTTTGAGGAGGCCTTCTCTAACTGATACTGGGATGATATATTGTTCAATGAATTTTGCAACTGATGGGAAGCTATGGCTTTACATTTAAGGGTGGAGTAAATAATTTCTCCAGCCTGTTTTTGAAAGTCAGTTTCGTCAATTGGATGAATATCCCTTGCCAATACCTCAAAATCAATCTTCTTGTAATCTATTAATGTCCTTGGCTATTGTACAATTGGTTTTATGAAGGACATTTGCATCTTTCCCTCCTTGATGTCAAAAGATGACATCAACCTAGTATGGTTTGTAGGTGTAAGCTTGAGATACTGTGCATAAGACTGTGCCTTTAGTTTCTCATTTCTCATTTTGATTTCTTTAAACATGTCCTTAATATGCTTATATTTATCAATAGGCCTACTCAATGAGGAGACTTCTACACTGAGATGCCTTTCTAACATTTGAGTGTGTGAGATAGATGGCTCCTGTGTTTCTCCAGATGGAACTGTGCCCTTACTCATGTCAAACTCAATATTATTTATTTATGTTGAGCCTTTTGTGTCTTCCTGTTCTGAAATAGGATTGAGCCTTCGAATTTTGCTCTGGCTACCTACATATTGCACATTGTATGTGTCCATGTCTGAGGTGGAGGCTCCCTCTCTATTTCTCTTTGGATTCCTTTCCTCATTCTGAGGAGTCTGCAAAACTGTAGGGGTACTCATGGTTTCTTCTGTTTGTGGTACCCGCAGGAATGATCTTTCATCGAGATGTCTTTCTAAATCACACAAGGTATTTTCAACATCTACCTTTTTACTATCCTTGTCTATGAGAGTGTTCTCCAACCACTCAGATTGATTGGTGTATCTTTCTATATCCGGTATAGGGTGATGAATGTAAGGCCCTAATTTGACCTTTTGTCTAATAGTGGTGATAAGCCCTTGAGGGTCATATCTCCACATGAAACTATTTTGAAACTTCATTTGTTGCAGAATCATATCTGCTTCTTGCCCTACTTCTCTAGAATTGAAAATGAAAGGGCCTAATTGGTTTTTGACTCTGAATTGAGTTATTTTCTTGGCTAAGACAAAATTGACTTCATCAGAATTCATTATCTTCCTATAATACTCTTAGAGCAAATATCCTCATGGGGAGGTATTTGGGGAGTTTGTATGGGGAAAGTTGGCACCCATAGATTCTTATTCAAGTGTGGTTTTGGTAAAGGTACCAATATCCCACTTTACCTCGCTTGGACAACTCGAGGAATATTTTGATTTCTTGGCTTATTCTAGGTGGAGGAGTTCCTGTCAGCATAGTCATGACTGGATCAACAAAAGAGTCAATGAAGTCTATATGAGTGTATGGTGAGGAATACTTGTGGAACAATGGTGTCCAAAACATGACAGACCTGGGTTGGCCTTTAGTATAAAGCTTATGGAGGGTGAAGGGAAATCTGTTTGATTGGTAATACAAAAACATATGGTATAGTACAGACCAGTATTTGAATACTCTCTCATGTGCATTCTAGTAAACTGTTCATGCATCCTTTCAACTATGAACTGGGCATAAGTGTATAGAGTAGAAGGAGGCTTTCCTGGGGTGAAAATGGAATTGAAGGCCAAGATGAGTTCATCAACAAATTCATTAGTGGTACAGCCCAAAACACATGATATCATAGTCACAATATGCTTTCCCCTTCTAGAGAAAATGGCAGAAACATATGGATGGACATCTTTAGGAATGTGCTTGTCTTCAACAATGAAAGTTTGAAATGTTTAGGCTAGTCTAGAGGGGGTCAACTTGGTCTACAATTCTAACAAATCCCCAATGTAGAGCTGGGGTCAGGTTAGGACCTGGTTGGAATTGCAACATCTCATTAATTGATTCATCTGTAATTGTGAACAAAACCTTTTTTTCAAGGGACATTATAACTCTCTGGTTGGGAATGTAACAATTATGGAACATATGGAAAGTTTCATGAAAAACATGTACTTGAGGAAACTGGTATTTGGGAAAATTAGAGTTCCAAAGACCAATGTCATCAGAATGGTTCAGATATTTGTCTCTACTCAAACAAAGAATTTTGAGCAGGACCTCATACACACTTGTGTCCTTGATTTGAAAATCCCTGTCTGCTGAGGGGGAGGTGGTCTAGGTCCAAATGGGGAGTTGTGATAGGTCTGACATCCATGGTGACATGGGAAACCATAATTCAGTTCTTGTGGATTTGAATTTGGCTTTCATAGGTTTATTTAGAGGTTTTAGTGGAAACTGGAAGCTTTTAAAAGGGTTTGGGCACAGAGTTTTAAATTTAAAGTAATTTCAAATAATTTTACATAATTAAAACACTTCACAGACTGAATGTTTCAAAATTGAAAGGGTTCTCTGGTAGTTTGTCTTCAAATACCTGGAATTGGGTGAATGAGCTTCAAATTTGAGGCTCGCGACATCTGTAGAAGATTGAATGGCTCTAGTATAGACTGAGAGGTTGATAGGGGTCTCTGCAGCTTCCTTAGGAATGAACTTGGAGTTCAATTGGTAAATTCAATGTTCATAGGTGTCGCACTGGTTTGCAGAGGTTCATAGAGAAAATGAGCGAAAGAAGGTGAAAAAGGGCTTCGAAGGCTTTTTATTTAGCAGTGGTCACTTTTTGGCTGGTAATTTCACACATGAACAGTAGGGAACTTTCCGGGTTTGGCAAGGAGGCTATTTCCCAAGCCATCACCCCACTTTTGTAGAGGGAGTGGTATTTAGGAGGGGTCACCCGAGCTGCTACATTGCTCGATGCATAACAGTTGGGCGGTTGGGGAAAAGCACCATATTAGGTGGGTAAAGGTCAGCCATCGGGTCCGGCCGATATGGCTGTGGACCATCGGATGAGGGCAATGATGACTGGATGATAGTTGGGTGAGGGAGGTGTGCAGGTGATAAGAGCAAGGGTTTCAGGTGGGCAGAGGGTTTTAATCCTTGGTGGTTTGTGATTAATTAAGACTTAATCATGGGTTGAAAAGATCAGGCAAGGCTTAATGACAATATTAGTTTAACTTTACAATGGACTGGTGTATTAATTGGGTTTTGTCAGGATATGGG
>APFE031123682.1:256646-269868 GCA_000404065.3 Pinus taeda | reverse complement strand
CAAGAAGTATGATGGAAAAAAGAAGAAGATTACTGCAACTATTCAGAAATATTTGGGGCCAGACTCAGGGGATGAAACAAAAATCATAGCTACAGGTATAAAAGGTAAAAATTTTGAAGCATCTACAAGTAATTCTACACAATCTACTGATAATGAAGAAAATGAGATGAAGAGACATGAGATTTTTCATATTAGAGTTATTTCCAAGCACCAAAAGATTGATACTTTGTTTGATAGTGGCTCACAAGTAAATTTAATTTCTTAATCAATTTTAAAGAAACTATGGTTGCTAACCACACCTCACATGAAGCCATATCCATTGGGTTGGTTATGTGATAAAGCAAAGCTACAAGTGACTAGACAATATAAACTTAGGTTTTCTTTTGGGTCAACATTTGTAGATGAGGTTGAGTTAGATATTGTTCCCCTGGATATGTGTGCAATTGTTTTAGGAAGTCCTTACTTGTATGATAGAAAAGCCATTCTCTATAGAGCTAAAAACAAGTATCAACTTGTTAAAGATGGAATTAAATATATCGTAAGAGCTCATAAACTCAAGAATAATTATATTGTCATAAACTCGAGGTAGATGAAAAGAATTGTAAATTCATGCAAACAATTTTTACTGATGGTTGTAAAGGAAAAGAAACCTGATAAAAGCAATGTATTTGAAGGTTGTAATGCTAAAAAACAAGTTGATTTAGAAAAAGTTGTTTCAGTATACGATATACTATTTCAAGAACGTAAAGGTCTGCCACCCAAAAAGGAAATAGTACATGATATTAATTTTCAACAGGATGCTCCATTTCCTAACATCAGAATGTACAAGTTGTCTGCTTTAGAGAATGCAAAAATCAAGAAGCGGGTATAGGAGCTACTCGAGAAAGGGTTCATAAGACCTAGCACAACACCATGTGGGTATCGAATTGTCTTGGTGAGAAAGAAGGATGGCTTATGGAGAATGTGCATTGATTACCGAGCACTGAATAAGATAAAGATAAAAAATCGTTATCCCCTTCCTAGCATAGATGATCTATTAGATCAGTTGAAAGAAGTTGTTTACTTTTCCAAGTTGGACTTGCATACTGGCTACCATCAGGTCAGAGTTGCAGATAAGGATGCATGGATGACTACTTTCAAAACAAAGCAGGGATTGTATGAGTGGTTAGTTATGCCTTTTTTCTTAACTAATGCTCTTGCTACTTTCATGAGAGTAATGAATGATGTACTCAGGCATTTTATAGATGATTATGTCATTGTATAACTAGATGACATTCTTGTATTTAGTAAATCATGGGAAGAACATTTGAAGCATGTAAAGAAGACTCTAGATGTTTTTAAAACAAAAAATATTTATGTTAAGCTATCAAAGTATGAATTTGGAAAAACATCTTTGAATTATTTCGGTCATATTGTAGGGGGTGGTGAATTGAAGATAGATCCCTCTAAGATTGCAGTCATTGTAAACTGGCCTAAACCCAAATTTTCTACAGAAGTTAAAAGCTTCCTAGGAGCAGCACAACATTGGAGAAAGTTTATTTCTAACTTTTCCTTGATTGCAACTCCCTTACATGCTTTAACAGGATTGAACAAGGTGTATCAGTGGGGAGGAAAATCACAGAAATCCTTCGACACCTTAAAATAAAAGATTAGTACAACAACAGTACTAGCACTGCCCGACCTCTAAAGACCCTTTGAGATTCAAAGGGATGCCAGTGATTATTCCATGGGAGCAATGTTGATGCAGCACAGTAAACCCATATGTTATCATTTTGAGACATTTAATTCTACAGTAGATAATTATCCCAAATATGATAAAGAATTGTTTGTATTAGTACAAAGTGTGAAAAAATGGAAACATTATTTAATGGGAAAAGAGACAGTTATACATACTGATCATCAACCACTTCAATATTTACACTCACAAACTAAGTTGCACCAATCAAGATATTGTAGGTGGATGGGTTTTCTACAATAGTTTCATCTTGTCATCAAATGTAAAAATGACATACACAATAAAGTTGCAGATATGTTTTCCAGACCAATCATAAATGCATCTATTATATTTAAGCATAATTCAGTATTGCATGAAAGCTACATTGCACAATATGCTCAAGATATAGATTTTAAAGATGTATAAGAAACTTTAATTCATAGAAAACAAGTAGAAGAATTGGATTATCATGTTAAGGACCAACTCCTGTATCATTTTTGAAATTTATGCATTCCTCAAACAGAAAGAGTAAAGATAATTCGAGAAGCACACACTTCTCTAATATCAGGTCACTTTGGTGTAAGTAAAACGATTGCACAGCTGCAAATATTTTGTTATTGGCCCAAAATGAATAAGACAGTTTCTAGATATATAAGAGGGTGTACCATGTGTGCTAAAAGAAAGACCATCAATAGAAATCTAGGCTCGTACACTCCACTACCAGTTCCTTCTCATCCTTGGGAAAGTATTTCCATGGACTTCGTTGGGGGACTTCCTAAATCTAGAAAAGGTCATGACTATTTATATTTTATTGTGGATAGGTTTAGCAAAATGTGTATTTTAATACCCTGTAACAAACAGATTATAGCTAAACAAACAACAAAGTTTTTCTTTCAGCATGTATGGGTTTATTTTGGATTACCCACTTCCATTGTATTTGATCAAGATTTCCGATTTGTTGGGAAGTTTTGGTCAAGTCTGCGGGAATTGATGGACACCAGACTAAACAAGAGCACAACCTTTCATCCATAAACAAATGGCCAAATAGAGGTGGTCAACAAGACAATGATCTAGTTGCTCAGAGGATATTGCAACAAGCACCCCAAGCTTTGGGATGAACATTTGTGTTATATGCAACATGCTTACAACTGGGATAAACATTCGTCTACACAGAGTTCTCCTTTTGGGACCTATTTTGGTTTCATACCAAGGTCTCCCTTGGATTTTGTCTTTGGTAAAGACATAACGGTTGATGGACACAGTGATGTGGACAAGGCAACCAAGTTCATTGAACAAATCCAAGAGATTCACTAGGCAGTACAGGAATAGATGAAAAAGAGCCAAGCCAAGTACAAGGCAAGGCATGATAAGCATTGGATTGAGCATATTTCCAAGTTGGTGACCAAGTCTGGCTGTATATCAGCAAAGACAGAATGGAAGGTGAAGGTAAGAAGCTGAAGTTGATAAGGTACAGACCTTTCAAGATACTTGAGAAAATTGGTGAGAATGCTTTTCACCTTGATTTTCAAGCATACATGCACATCTATTTAGTAGTCAATGCAGAAAGCTTGAGACTGTTTGAAGCTTCATTGATTGAAGATCCTAAAGAGAAGAGTCAATTGCCTTCTTTTAATGATATGTTTCCTGAATATCTCAATGAACAGGAAGGTGAGAACTACGCACAAAGGGGATGTTGAGTACCTCAATATTGGATTCAAAGGTTCAAAATCAAGAAGTGCAAGATGGATACAAATTGGGAAACCAAGGAATCTATATCCTCACTTGCTTGATTCTTAAAAACCAAGTTTTGGTGGTCCAAAAGATTTTTCAGTGGGAAAGCGTGATCCAAATGGATCCTAGAACACTCTCTATGTTTTCATGAACTCTTTAAAAATCATGCCAAAGATTAAAAAGTCTTATAAAGATTAAGTTATCAAAAGGAATCTGCAAACAGTTGCAATGGCAATCAGCATCGATCAACAAGGGCTGTTGATCTAGCGCGCAAAGTGGTAGGCCATGCTAACGCATACTAACAACAACCAGAAAATGTAGGGGTAATTTTAAGCAATGGAGGTAGTTTTTGATATGTGGTTAGCGATAAGTCGCTAATCGCATAAACTAGGGAAAACCTCTTAGTGAAGGGAAGCCCCGAGCACTCGGACCTGCAATAATTATAAAATGTGGAAAGTTTTGTTTCGGTTCCATCGGAGTGGGATTCCAAAAAATCGACAGAATATCGGAGGGGCTTCGAGCGATAAGCAGTTTCAATCAAGTTCCACTCGATACCATACAGTGAGTACCATGCATCCCAGGGAAGAGAGAGAGAACTACTCACATCAAATGGGTAAAAATCATGTTATTTAGCTACCCGATATGAACGATGATCGTCAGATCTGGGGCACCCAGATCAATGGCAGAGACACGTTCCGATGGATGCCCAGATTTGACAAGGTAATGAAGCAAGGTCACATAGGATTTGAAGTCCGATATGGATGACTCCTTGGCAGAAAGTCGTGCTTCATGGGCATTCTTGGAGTAAATGGAAAAACGGTCATTTCAAATATGTCCAAGAGAACTAACACTCATCCGTTATGAACTAGATGGCCACCTCCCTGTGAGGCATTATACAATGACAGATTTCGTAGGACAGAGGGATTTAAACAGACTGAAGCAAGGGAACCAGAAATCTAGGAAGCAGATTTGCTTTAACGCTACAAATTGACAGAGAGAGAAGCGACCAATAAGCGAAGAGCAGTAGGCAGTAAGCCGAAACCAAAGAGAAGAAGTCAAGCTAACCTACAAAAGCAAAGGCAACATCAAGCTAGAGTTAAGACAAAGACAGAGAGAGTCAGAGAGTCTGTACACTCCAAAAGGCTTGAGAGGTTCAAGCGCACTCCTCTGTAATGCCTGTCATGTATGAGTCTCAGATTGGGTTCATACTACTATGACCAATAGAGGTCAAGAGTTCAGTGAGGAGAGTCTGTGTACTCCAGAGACTTGGGGAATCCAAGTACCATCTCATTGATTTGTATCTGCTAAGTTAGACTCAAATTGAGCTCACTATTGTAAAAACTCTACTTTGAAAACATAATAGAGAGGCCACCACTGAAGGCTAGACTAGGAGACGTAGCCCAGGAGTATTGGGTGAACTCCTTATTAAACTTACTGTGTTTATATGTTTTCCTGTTATGTTTTCTTTAACTTCTTCATTGCCTATGTATTTTGTAATCTTATCGATTCATTGCATAAAATAACATAGGCACATCCATGCACATGAGTTTGTAATACCTTATTAATTGTCTTAGATAAATTCCAGATCAATAGTCAATTCCCTAGAAACAAGAGGTGGAATGGGATTATATGAAGGTGGTGCTAAAATGGCAGGTTGATCAATAGGGATTCATGCTACCATATTCTTTATTTTGAGCGACCACCATGACATCGCATTTCAACTTTGCGGAAGAAAGCATCAAAACTATGTTAGAGGAAGAGGCACCCCGGGAAGCCATATGGGTCTCCTGACTGGGAAATGGGTTGATCAACACAACAGAAGAAGTGGATGATTTACAGAACTAATTTAGTTCAGTGCAGTGCGGACAATGACATGTAAATTGATCATTGTTACAAATCAAGCATGGGTATCAAGGCTTTAGTTTCTCATCATAAGACAAATTTGTTTGTTTCTCCTAAGGTGACAAATCTTACTTTTTCATACCTTTACCTTTATTCTTACTTCTAGGATTCTATTGAGACTTGCCTTTATCAGATGAGATGACATGTATCTCGGAAGTAGAAACCATAGGACCATGCAAAATTTTAGGGGCTAATGTTCGCCGAGTGGGATAATTTTCCAAGATTTTTCCACAAAAAAGATTCGCCAATTTCCAATTTTATAAAATACGATTCACACAAATTTTAAAATATAAAATTATTTTACCTTAAAATTCACCAACATTATATAGAGACTATATATAAAATCACTATAAATTTGAATAATTTTACAAATATATCAATAAACATTTTAAAGTTTTCATATTAGGGATTAGTGAGATTCATGAATGTTTTTAAACTTTAAGAAAACTTTCCATCCTTAAAATTTTCCTTGCACAAGAGGATGAGATAGAGGGTTTTTTGTAGGAGTGGTAAGAGAAATACCAAATGGTTTACTCACCAATTGTGAACTAGAAGAACCTATAATGTGATCGACAGCATTAGATTCTTTACCAGGTGGAGGAGGAACAATATCTGAAGGTCTCTCTTCATTTGCTATCTTATCAAACTCTACTTGCATTTCTGATCACATTAATGAATGGAGACACCGTCTTCGGTTAGTAGAGACTTATGTTCCCGATCAGTTGTTAGCGGAATGATTTTTCAAGTCTTTGTTAGCTCCCATAACAGAAGATGTGGCCAAAGGTGTAGTCGTGACCGGAGAGAAAGTTATTGCTCTTCCTCAGTATTTATATATGGTAAGATACCAATGAACAAGTTTTCCCCCTACCATGGGAGGAGGTGATGGTGGAGGCAATTGCGATCCAGATGGAGGGTACCCAACATATAGAGGTTGGGATGTTGAGGGTAGCTTTTCCCATTGATATAAGGGCCATCATGCTTCTTTATTGTAGGTGTCAATGGAGGAAGAGGAGAAAACTGTGTGGCATTCATAAGAGAAGTATGAGAGATTATTCCTGAATTGGATGTCATGGGAGAGGTCCAAGGACTAGAAGAAAAATTGAAAAGGTACAAGATGAACATTGATAGCTAGGTGAGATGGATAGGCTACCATATAAATGAGCTTATGATGATGTTACAAACATATATGAGGATGTGAGGCTTGATGTATCAACAATAGTGGTGGACATAGGATGCGATTTTGAATCATTTCTAGTCATGGTTAACAATGCCAATGAAGATTTCCACGAGAGATCTATGGGTAGGCCCAAAGAATCAGGTAAAAGAAATTGTGTATGAGGTTGAGGAGATGGAAGAGTATTGGTTTGATAAAAATAAAGTGCTTCCAAATTAACGGGAGTAGAAGGTTGAGGCTCTTCTTGAGGGATATCTTCAATACCTATAAGTCTATACGAAAGAGGCTCACCGCCAGGCCCAGGATATATTGGTTATCCCTGAGATAAAGGAAGAGGGGAGGAAGGTACCACAGACTCAGGTAAAGATAGTTAAGGCTCCTTAGGTTCAATAACCCTAGGAAACAAAGTTTTGACTCAAGGAGGTCAGATTCAATGACCTCAGGTAAAAAAGTTTCAGGGACTTCTGTGTCAATTGTGTAAGTGACACCAACAGGAACAAATGTAATCTCAGTTTCAGAACTCAAAGGGACAAACTATTGCTAGTCAATATCATGAGGAAGGCTAGAAGTAGCTCTCAATGTTCCTGATTCAGTAGTTTTTGTTTTCCTATGTCTAGGATGACAGTTAGGAGTAGCATCTAGAGGAAGAGGAGGCTTATTTTGCATTCTACGTGAAAAAGAGGGAGGGTGTTTTTTTTATTCTACATTGAGCAATAAAGTTTATTAATACAAAAAGAAATAAATAAAAAAGAAGGTAATCTAGGCATAAAGGATTATGAAGCAACCATGAACTGCAATATACACATTGGTGAACCAAGGACTTAATGTATGCAACCAATGTCCATGAATGTTATGTTCGGTGTATCACAATTTACAAGGTGACAAACTCAGTTACATGTGGATGGATAACAACCTATTGGGGACTTCAGATAAATATGTTACAATGCGTGGGAATGCAGTTTGTAGTAGTCTTTTGTAATGTGCAATTACTCAATGAGAGTGTTTCCATATACTTTACATCTGTAGAGCACCACCAATATACTCGAAGGTACATGGATCATGATCGTATACACTCACATACGTAAAATGGGATTTCACGCCTGAAATGTAACACTAGAAAATAGCAAAAACTCCTATGTGTAATGACATTGGAAGGCGTCTCCAGCCTAGACCTCTAAATTTTTGTGTTAATGTTATAAATGCTTCTTAATTTGATTCAATAAATTTTACTGTTTATCTTTGATTATGTTTCCGTTTTAGGGCTTACCACGAATGTCACTTGAAAATCCTAAAATGCAATTCTAACATGAGCAAAGAGAAATCCTTTGTCTTTCATTCAAAATCTAGTTAAGGAAGGGAAGAAACAAAGATGCAACACACAATATGTAGCAAACAAGATGTAAGATGCAATTTCCCTTCTGATGCAACTATTCCTATGCTAATGCACATGCACATGCCGAACCTTAAATTTCGATGCAAAATTTCTCTTTTCACCACTCTTAATTTTCGAGATGAAGAAAGCTAAGATGAAAAATTTCAATTATTGATTCAATTACACTTTTCGGAATGATGACTAAAACAACAATTCATCCAAGTAACCAACAACCAAACGAAAACAAGTTTACATGTGTTTACTATTTTCATATTTTTTCCTTCAGGGTATTTTATTTATTTTTTAGGATTTGGTGTTACAAAAGAAGATTCATGCACTTGGGAAAGTTTTGTAGTCATATATGCAAAACATAACAGAGGATAAGGTGCCAAATATTTTTTTCATGTCAAGAGGGAAGTTGCCACCACTAGTGAGATAGCGTTAACTTCACCTAAGAAGGTTAATGCTTCACTACATAGCTCTTAATTTGAAGGTAGTTTTTTCCCCTTTATTTTTTTACCCTCTAGTTTCACTAGCATGGAATCCTACAAAATTTGGGTGGAGATTAACAAACCCTAAATCAAATGATTTCTGCCATGCTTCATGAAACATCCAAATCCAAAAAGTTATAGGCTCACATTGAACCCCATAAAATATTGGTCGAGATTAACAAAACCCTAAACCAAGTGAATTCAACCATACTTCCTAAATAGCTTCAACTTTTATTGATGTTACATAAAATTATTGTTTATGAACAAGGGTGGCCAGACTATAAGAATATCTATGGGCTCCATGAAAAGCCAAATGGCATGAATGAAATTGTTATCGATTACCTTTGAAGGGTAGAGAATTTTTTTGAAAGTCCATTGAGTGGTGCAATTCAAGGTTTTCTCTATCACTCCCATAAGCAGACTTCCTACATCCTCACCCCCTATGTTATTGTTCTGATCGCTACAATATGTTCTTTCATTTTCACTCTTTTTGAAAAATGAAAACAAAACCTAAACAAAAATTTCTTTTAATTTGTGAACGTATGATTGGGTAGAAAACGTTCCTTATCGATTTTATTTGTATCATATTTGAAGGAAGGATAATGCCCCACAATCCTATCCATTGGATTGATTTTTAATGTATTAAAAGTTTGTTTTCTGTAGGCGTATTACTGCATTCACGGAATGGATGGTTTTAGAATTGTTTGCAAAAGTTTTCAAGATGGAGGAAATGGATACCATTGCACATGGATTCCTTTTCTTGGTTTCTTGTTCCTACTAGAGGACATGGCAGTTATTATATTAATGTTTTCCTGCACGGTGATTTGAGATTTCCCTTATTTGTGTTAAATGTATGTCCGTCTGGTATAAAATATATTAATTCACGGAAGAGAAAGAAACCCAAAAATCTTGATATCAATCCTTAAAAGATATTGGTATACTCTTGGATCTTGTCCTTAGAAATACAATATAAATGCTCAATTGCTTAAATATTAGATAGAGTAGGGATTATTGACATGCTTGATATTATCAATGATGAATGGGTCTTCCTCCTATGATTAAGCATATCTCCCTTTTATTTATATTAGTTTTCTCATGTTATATTTTTCTGAAGTCCACTTGCTAACTTGTAGAGTGACTACTGAGAGTAATTCGTGTGCAATTACAGCGTGGATTTTTACGTTAGATTAAGTTCGGAATTCGGAATTTTAATGGATAATATATTATAACCATGAAGCTCATGACAGTCCAGATCACAGGAGAAAATGAATTTCGCGCCATAAATTCCATGGATGATTTCTGATTTTTGCCTCTTGCAATTGTTCCACACACAAAGCCAGTGAAGTTTTCAGCCTTGCTGTAGAAAATAATACCATCGCTAAAATCAATGAACATTATGTTTAACATTTCCAGGTTGGTTTAATTAAATATTTATTTGTTCCTTATTTCTCAAAGAAGGAAACACCAAGTATCTCTCGAGTTAACCACCTCATTTGTTATTGCCCATTAGGTTTTCTCAAGACATTATTTACTTGCATAACAATAACCCAGGTTTGTTTAAATCAATTTTTTTTAATATTATTGAAAACAAAATCACTTAGGTTTATGTATGTATTGGGTAATTTTCAACTATGTTGTGAATGGAATCTTTATGATATGCTGCCATTTTTAAGCAACAACTCTCATTAAATAGATTAATCTTGTAAAACCATTGTTGGAGAAGGTAGAAACTTATACTGTGAATAAGTTAGGTTGTTTTTTACTTCTTCAATTGAGTTTTCATTTTTGTGTCTTTTGAGATTAGTCATTTCATTCTCAATCATCTCAAAGAGAACATGAGATTCGTCCAAAATTTATTTTATTAACGCATAAAACTTCAGTGTTGAGTTTAATTTATGTATGTAAGCCATTAGAGCATGAACCTTTTTCATTTTTTCCCCAATATTTTGGTGGCTTTTATTAAATAGTAGGGGTACTCTTGTAAATTCCATCCATTGATATGGATTTTTTGGGACTATAACAGGGAACTCTATTGCATGCCCACAACCTTCCCTGGCCATTAGGAAACCCAAATAAAATTATATATTTTGTTTAAAATCAATTTTTTTCACAAATTTTTTGGGATTTTTTTTTTAACTATAGGTGTGGAAATGTAAGTTCCATCCAATAACTTGTATATTTTTGGTCCATAACAACAAACACTGTTGCATACTTTGAGCCTTCCTTGGTCATTGGGAAAAACCATGATAATAATCTCATAAGACAATTAATTAAAAGATGAAATCACATTAATTAATGGATGAAATCACATTAATTCATGGATCAAGCATAAATCATTCCACACAAAGAAGAATATGAATATGGATGTTGTTTGTAATCAAAATAAGTGCATCAAACTAGTTATTGAGTGTTTCACTGCCCAAGTGTGGGAATCATTAACGAAAAGCATCTCCAATCAAGATGTTTTGTAAAGGAATCTCTTATAAGTCTCGATGCTCACTCAACATAATTCATTGCTCTCGTGATTAAGAAAATATACTATATACGAAGTCCCTCAACACTTGTCATACCATCAAATAGTTATGACTCTGTTTTCCGCTACCATACACAACATGAGAAGTTATTTTCTCTCTATTTAGGTGTTCATGTTCGAGGGCAAGTGTGAATTGGGGATAATTAAAGGGTTAAATATAAAATGACATGTAAATGTAAATGGAATGAAAATGAACTTACCATGGAGGGAAAAGTGGTTATTAGATATTTTCATTAAAATTTTAAAATATTTCCTCAAGGTTAATTAGATAACTTTTAGGTTTATGGGTCTTTGTCTGTGTAATGAGATTTTGAGTGCGTCTTTTTGTTAGAGTATTGCGCAGGGTTTTTGGAGTTTCTGGAAGGAAGTGTTGAAGGAAATGCAACATCCCTATTTCCATGAGAGAGAGTGCCTACATATTATGTAATTTTTTCTTATACTAATGAACAAGAATCCAAATTCCAAAATTATGCATCTATTTGTTGCAATGTGTGTAGGAATTTGTTAGTTCCATGTTGGTGGCCACCCAGCTATCCCACTTAGACTCCCACGTTTTTGTAATTGTAGCACAATTTACTATTTTTAGCAGGGTCGTGAACTTCCGAAGCCCTTTTGAGGCCCTAAACAATGGTTTTTGGGAAAACCGAAAGAAAATTCTGTTTTTACCAAATGTTGTTTTACCCAAAGTGATAGTCCTTGGATAGATATTTCTAACGAGCTATTGTATGCATCAAACAGAGATGAGATGCCATGTACCAATTTACCCAAATGGGGCCCACAGTTTGGCGTTTCATCTTCTAGGGTTAGGTTTTTGGATGTTTAATGTTTTCCATTGTTTCTCAACAATAAATAGGCCTTCAACCCTCATTGTAGCATAGTTCAGAGACATGTAGTCGCCACATCTCTTCTGAAAGATAAGCTACAATCATCCTAACTAGTTTATTTCCATTTATGCTTGTAAGCATACTTCACTATTTTACTTTAATAAAATGAAGTATTATTTCTGTTGCATCTCTTTGTTTATGGTTATCTCTGTAATTTTTTGCGTTCCTATTTAAATCTGGATCAGTGGTATCAGAGCGGTCTCCTTTTTCTCTATTTTTCTTTGCATGTCATCAATGAGGTCGTGATATAAGGAGTTAGGGCATGAAGTGGTGAAACCTTTGAAAGACCAGCCTTGTAAATCCTGACAGCCTCCCATGGCAGAAGACAAGAAAGATGAGGGTGCAGGAGATCCTATCAGAATCTTGCTCGAAGAAGCCCTCGAGTGACAAAGTAATGCGATGATGGAGAGCTTTGCCCAGATCCTTCAGCAGCTAACAAGAGGCGACACATCGGCTTCCAATAGCTACTTTGGAAATGCCACACTGTTTAAGGTACAAGTTAATTTTGAAATTCCCATATTCAAGGGTCACATAGATATAGATGCCATCAATAAGTGGTTAAATTTGCTAGATGGTTATTTTTCTGTTCATGATTTTTCCAATCGGGAAAAGATTATTTCTCCTCTTCTCAAAGTAGCCCCCAACATCAAGGACTTGCGGGAAACCTAGTACAAGAAGAAGGATGAAAGTATGGGTTCACTGTTTTCAGCCGCACCCAATTGGAATTCATTCCAAGATGCCACTAAGGAGAAGTACTACATTATGAAAAGCTACAAGGACCAATACATAAAGTGGACCATGCTGCGGTAGGGAAAGGACCAAGATGTGGCAAAGCTCACCAATATTTTTCATACCCTTTGCACAAAGTTGGGTATCAAGGACTCTGAGCTGAATTTGGCACTCAAATATTGCAGTTGCCTATAGCGGTACATTGAGCAAGAGATGGAGTTCTTAAACATCTCCTGCTTGACATGACGTACCGATACGCTATCAAAATCGAGCAAAAGTTTAAAAAGAAGAAGAGAGACTTTGGATCTGTGAATCCGAAGCAAGGGAAAGGCTTCCCCAAATCGCAGAACCAAGGACAAAGCCAAGACAAGGCAACGGAAGACTTCCCGTTGAAGTTGCAAGAATTGAACAACACCAGAAAGTCGAAGAAGGAGATGAGAAAGTGGTGTGACATCCATAAGAGCCACACTCACAACATAAATGAGTGTCAGACCAAGTAGTTGTTGGTGACTGAGTTGAAGGCTTCAGAATTAGATGCACATTCTGACCCTGAGTCAGAACCCAACAAGGGGAATGGCAAAGGGATGTAGATCATTGACACGAAGCCCAATGCCACTATTGCCACTGCTAAGATCCAGAAGAATGAGCCTAAAGATCTAGAGGAGGGGGACTGTCTTTTCCACTCATAGATG
>APFE031123682.1:232120-248201 GCA_000404065.3 Pinus taeda | reverse complement strand
TCAACCTCATCTATAAATGTTGACCCAAAAGAAAACTTGAGTTTGCATTGTCTAGTCACTTGTAGTTGTGCTTTATCACTTAACCATCCTAATGGGTATGGTTTCTTGTGAGGTGTATTTAGTAATCCCAACTTCTTTACAATTGCTTCAGAAATTAAATTTATTTGTGAGCCACTATCAAAAAAAATATCAATCTTTTGATGTTTCGAAATAACTCGAATATGGAAAATCTCATGACTTTTTTTCTCATTTTCTTCATCAATAGTAGACTGTGCAGAATTACTAGTAGATGCTTCAGAATTCTTACCTTTTATACCTGTGGTTGGAATGGTTGTTTCATCTCCTGACTACAACCCAAAATCTTTCTGAATAGCTGCAACAATCTTCTTCTTCTTACCCTCGAACTTCTTAGGTCTAAGCTCCGTATGCAGAATCCAATAATGCTCATCATCATGCCCATCCTTCTTACGGTGGGTGCATGAAGACTTGCTTTTCTGTGTAGTGTTGGCCTTCCTTGCTTTCCATTTCTATTTTCTTTTCTCCTTATTCTTGCTTGCTGTGGGTTGGGATGATCCCCCAACTTCTGGGCTTCCATTCTTTCCTCTAGCTTCTAGATGCGTAGCTTGAACAGATACCTCATCTATACTACTAGGATTAAACATGAGGATAATGTGCCTCATGTAGCTGTGTAAACCACCGATGTACTTCAATAGAGTCTCAGCTGAGTCTAATGAGATTCCTAGAATCAAACCTATCTTCCTAAATTCTTGGGTGTAACCTTGTACACTTTTCCCTTTCAATTGTCGAAGAGTTTGCCAGCTCATCATGGCTTCCTGCATGTAGGCTAGTGGATATAACTACTTTTTGATTGTAGAAACAAATTCACTCCAGATAGAAAGAGTCTTACCATGTCTCTTCATATTAGCTTGGGTCCTGCATTCCCACCAAACCAAGGTAGTGCCTCCAAGGCATAGGTTGGCCAGCTGAATCTTACTCTTCTTTGAGTCAATACGCTGCACTTTGCAATAAACATCAATTTGTCCAATCCAATTTTCCATCTTTTCTGCATTCAACTCTCCATCATATATTGGTAAATAAAATTTAACATCTAATTTAATCAAAGATGTCTTCTTTTTATGTTTGGGGCTATTAGAAGGTGCAAGAAAGTTTTCTTCTTTCCCTTTGCCCTTTGAGTGGTCATGGAGGAAAGACTCATCTTCTAATTTATCTTGTTTGGAGCCCGATGAATCTTCATCCTTATATTTTCTAAAATCCTTATACATTTCCTCTACCATGGACCTTATGGCTAGGAAACTATCTATAAATTGAGGGTCTGGCCCCACAGAACCTTCCTCCAACATTGTCTTCTAAGGATAGACTCTTCCAATCTCAGGATTAGTTTCGATCAACTCTCCTTATCCTAATTTGAGCTTTGATCTAGTTAGGATTCAACAGCTAAATCCAACACAAGCTTGTCTAACCTTAATAACCTATAGCTATGATACCACTTGATTTGAAATCACTTGTGAATGATCTATGTGAATTAATGTAGGTACTAGAGACTCATGCATTGGGATATGCCTATGTTATTTTAAGCAACAGATCAATGAGATTGCAAAATACATAGGCATTGGAAAACAGTAAGAGAAACACAGCAAGTAGATTCAATAAAAAAACACAACAAATTAATGAGGAGCTCACCCAATCCTCCTGGGCTACGTCTCCTGGTGAAACTTTTAGTAGTGGCCTTTTCTATTGTGTCTTTAAGCAGAGTTTTTACAATGAGGAGCTCAGTTTGAGTCTCCTATAACAGATGATGCTCAGTAGGGTGGTACTTGGATTCCCCAAGCCACTGGAGTACACAGACTCCCCCTTACCAAGTCTTGACCTCAACTGGTCTTAATGGGATAAGTCCAATCTGGTACTTAGTTTCCAACTGATCCTCACAGGGATTGCTTGAACCTCTCCAGCCTTCTCGGTTTTGTCTGCTCGATGCTACCTTAGCTCTGCAGGTTAGCTCGACTTCTTTGTTCTCTGATTCTTGCTTCACTCGTTATTCTATCTTCTCTCTATTTCCCATCTATTTTTGGCTTAAAGCCAATTTGTCCCTTGACTATTTGCTTCCTCTTTTGGCTCTTCACATCACCTACCTCTGTCTACTGGAATTCCTTACTTCTGTGTCATCACCACTGTGTAGCGTTTCATAGAGAGGTGGCCACTTGTCTCCTTATGAACTGGAAGCCAACTTTCCCTCGAATGGTCATTATTTCAGTTATTTTGTGAAATGATTCATCCGTTAGCTCATCGGTCATGTCAAACCCCAAATTTCATATGCCTCAACCTATTCTTCCGTCGAATCCGATCCTCCATCGGGTGGATTCTCCACCGTTGATCTAGACCTCCAGATCCTACGGTCATCGCTTTTATTGCACGTGTGAGATGCTCTACCATTACCCTGTGATGAGAGCGGTTTTCTCTCTCGTCCACCAGACGCGTGTCATTCAATGTATGGCATCGCGTGGTCCCCTGCCAAACCCGCTTACCGCTTAAAGGGCTTGTGATATCTTGCTGGTTTTGGGAGTGGGACCCGACTTTTGACATTTTGGGTATTTCTGCATGGTTTTCCCTATTTTTCCCATGACCAGGTGCCGAGGATTTTCCTTCTCTGAGGTTTTTATCCTACGATACACGATTAGTAGATACACGATTAATGCTTTGCGCTAATTGTGTATCAAAAACAGCCTCTCTTTTCTGATCTGGACTCCCTATTTGCTAGTTTGTCCCATTGTGTGGTCTCCATGGGACAACGGTCAACGCGCTTTGCTCGAGGGTCCTCGTTGTTCCGTGCGGGCTACAACTGCCACTGTCCAGAGGTCCTTCTTGATAGCTCGTTGTTGACAAGATTTTGGAGTCTGACATAATTTGAAACAATCCTAGAAACTCTAATAATTGTCAAGGATCCAATTCAGATAAACAACTGATTCTATCAGTTCTTCAAATTTTGTAATTATAGCACATTTTACTATTTTTAGCAGTTTTTTTAGGAACTAAACTTCTGGAGCCATTTTGAGGCCCTAAACAACGTTTTTTTCAGAAAATCAGGAGAAAAATGGGTCGTGAACCAATGTTTCTCTTCCCAAAGTTATATTCCTCAGATATATATTTCTAACGAGCTATTTTACACATAAAACGGAGATCAGATGCCAAAGTTACAGCCTCAGGAAGTTGATGTACCATTTTACCGAAACGAGGACCATAGTTTGGCCTCTCATCTCCTAGGGTTTGTTTTTTGGATGTTTAGGGTTCCCTTGTTTCTCAATAATAAATAGGCCCTCGAGCCTCATTGTAACACATTTCAGAGGCATGTAGCGGCCACATCTCTTCTCATAGATAAGCTACCATCACCCTAACTGGTTTATTTCCATTTCTGTTTGTAATAATATTTCAGTATTTTACATTAATAAAATGAAGTATTATTTCTACTACATCTCTGTGTTTATGGTTATCTCTGTAATTTGTTGCGATCCTATTTAAATCTGGATCAATTGCGCAGGTTTTTTGGAATGTCTTGAAGTGTTTAAGGAAGTGCAACATCCCTATTGCCATGAGAGAGAGCGCCCACATATTATGTATTTTTTTCTTATATTAATGAAGAAGAATCCAAATTCCAGCATTATGCATTTATTTGCTGTAGTGTGTGTAGGAATTTGTTAGTTTCATTTGTTGTCCATGTATTGTCTTCATTTCTAAAATTAGTTTTTATTCCGTTTTTCTAGCCCTCTAGACCAAAAGGTAAAAATGTTGTCCAACAAATTTGCACGAGTCACGAAAATCTTGTTTCCCATCTTCATCTATGCGGCAACACAAATGGAGAGAAACTTAGGTGGATGAACTTGTGGTTGCATAGAGTATTAGAGAAATTTTAAGGTCTAAAATGGGCTTGCTAATGAATATTATAAAATAATAGTGGAAATAATAAAATAATATTAGATTAAATCATCAAACTTTAGAGGGAAAAAATTAAAAACTACTTCTTCAATTTGTATTTTCAACTTATCTCCCTAGGGTTTTACTTAAATTTAAAGTGGTAGCACTCATTGGATGCATAACTTAATTCCTCATCCAAGGATTACTCATGTTGCATACTTTCAAAGGACCCTACTACATGAAAAATAAGAAATACATAAAAAGCGTTGTTCTAATAATGTCTATTCATGTATTTCTCATTTTTCATGTAGTGGGGTCCATTGAAAGTATGCAACATGGGTACCCCTTTGGTGAGGAATTAAATTCTGCATCCAATGAGTGATCCTACAAGAAATTTTAGTAAAAACGTAGGAAGATAAGTTGAAAAAGTAGTTTTTTTATCTTTTTAAATTTTTTAATATTTGTATTTTTTTACTCCAAAAATGGTGAATCATCCCCCATGTTGGGCATCAACATCTTGAATCCTATTGGTTCTCATAAAGTTTATTTTGGTTGTACTTTTTTGTTTTGAGCCCATTTTTTACCTCAAACTGGACAACCTGTAGCCTCAAGAATATTGCAAAATATTTAACTTATTGGAAAAAATACTCTATGTTCCAGTGATAGAGGCCATGCCACCCCATTGTGTTCTTAAGAGGTTTTCCAACAATTTATACTAGTTGATGCTAAGAATACGAAAATCTTATTTTTTATTAAATTAATTGAAGACTCTAAACCATGCTTTATATAACCATTTCCTGGTTTTTAATTCTCACCAGGGTTTAGATGGAAGCACATATTTATGTTTTTCTTTCTAAGTTCCTTCTAATGTTGTGTAGTTGGATTTCCTACAATACTTGTTCTATTTTATGTTTTCTAAGCATGCAACAATTTTCTATTTTTGAAATGGCTAAGGGAGAAGTCTTCACTATCATAATCGATCTTCAAACCCTATATTTGTGTGTTAGAGTGTGAAAACAAGACTGAGTTCGGATTACTTCCAATGATGAGGGGAATCAGAACACTCCTTCTTATGTAGCATTTATGGACATAGAATGACTAATAGAAGATGTCAAAAAAATAAAGTCGCCATGAATCCCAACAACAGAGTTTTCAATGCGAAGTGTCTTATAGGAAGGAGAATGAGTATAAAAGGAAACATAGAGTTTAACCACTGTGTGAGGGAAGAGCACTGCACAATGCTAGGAAGGCATTCAAAATGGAATCAGATTTATATGAATTGTACAGTGGGAGAGGAGTGTGCAATGTCAAGAAGGCCTGCGTAGGGTGAAGCAACGAAGCTATAGGTTTTGTATGGTAAAAGATGCAAGGTGAGAGAGAATGTGTATATACAATCTAGAAGAATCCAAACCACACTCAAGGGATGATGCACGATTAGTGTAATCATAACATATGGTCACCCAATATTTCATTCTTCGCAATGATGATTTCATTGTCGATATAGTTGGGATCATTTCTATAGGAGTTCACTTCCGATAACATAATCTGGAAAAATGCTTTGATGTTCATTATCAAGAGAGTAGCTAAACTACTGCATCTTATGCATAAAGAATGAATCCATTTTGTGAATGGATGAAGGTCAAGTGATGGTTTTTGGTAAAAGCGATGATGAGAAATCTACATCATTGGAGGAGGGTTTCTTAGGGTTTTTACAGTCTCACGAAGTACACATGGTACTGGTAAACTGAGTTTTTCCTTCACATTTTAAAATTCCCATTATTTTCCTAGGTTATATTGTTTTTATTTTTGAGATTATGGATCTAACGGGGGTAAAGGGATTGGAATATGAGGATGAAGATTATGGGAAAAAGAATCATTTTTAGATGAGTGAGCCATTTTCGTGCTTGCAAAGGAAGAAATGACAGTGGAAGATGAATAATATGATTATATTTACAACGATGTTAATGTTTGGGATAGTTTCATACAATCAATCCACACTAATGATAATAGTAGAATTGCGATGAGAGTCTAAGAAGTATGCCTTTTGGTTCAAAGAAAAGAGAGGTTGCCAAGAAGAAGAATAATGATGCAGTGGTCATTGCATCACATGAATACTTGGCTCACAAGCATGCCCATAATCATGATAACAATGATGAAAGCAACACCAAAACACTAGTTCATACCCAAATAAGGGCTTTTGCATTAGTTATCATATCATCTAAAATAAGAGAAATTCTAAGTGATTTTTTAATTATGTCGAGATCATGTGTAGGATGGAGCATTGGATTAGAGAGTTGGTTTTTTTATTTTTTTACAACGAATTGTGCTAGGGGAGTTATAGGTCATACCACAAAGAACCTAGAATTTTAATCTTGATTATAGTGGCCTATTTTACAGTTATTTTCTAATAAGTTTACAACTATGGCATATGTTGATGTTTTTTTTTTTTAGTGTTATGTTTTATATTTATTTCATCTCATAAAGAACCCATGCAAACACAATAATATAAATGAATTTAGATGTCCTTGAGTAGCGGAAGGTGCAAGCATAGAGATATTTTTGTAGTAGAACTAGAGAAATGCAACAATGCTCACAAGCAATAGAATGTAGAGCATCTAAGCAGGTCCAATGGACATGAAAAAAAGAAGAAGGGAGCATAGTAGAGAATTGAATGCATGTTACAGTAGTTAATGACAAATGGTATATAAAAAATAGATATTTTGGTCTTGCAAGAAGGAGGTTGGGATGCCCACAGAAAGAGGAAGGGGTGCACAAATAGGGAGTGCAAAGTAGAGTAGAGGTTAGTGTGTATCCCATATTTGAACATTGAAATATGTATTGGTATTGAATAATAACAATGTAAGATATCATGCATGTTTAAATGCACTTGGCTGAGGATGAGCCGATGATTTGTGTCAGGGGCATGTTGGAGCCTGAGTGTGACTTAGGGTTAATTAGAGGGCCAAATGTAAAATGACATGTAAATTTAAATGAAATGCAAATGAATTTACCATAGAGGGAAAACTAGTTATTAGATATTTTCATTAAAATACTAAAATATTCCATACCATGAATTACATAAGTTTTAGGGTTAGGGATTTTTTTTTTGTGTGATAATATTTTGAGTTAGTCTCTTTGTTGGAGTACTACATATGGTTTTAGGGGCTATGAGAAGAAGTCTTGAAGGAAATGCAACCTCCATGCCTCCATGGTAGGTAGGTCCTAAATATTACATACATTTTTATTATACTAATGAAGAATAATTTAGGTTCTGGTGTTATGCATTTATTTGAAAGAGTATCGTTTATGTGCAACAATGTGTGTGTAGGAATTTATTGGTTTAATTTTTTCCTAGTTATGTTTGTTTTCCATTTATTGTCTTTATTTCTACAATTAGTTTTTGTATTCTTTTGTTGGCCCTCCTGGTCAGAGGGTTAAAATGTTATCTAGGTGCTCCTTAGGAATCTCCTTTTCCTTTAGTGCTCTCTTATGTAGTCATAAGAGTCTAGATTCATTTCTCTCATGATTTGGCCAATCGATCCCATAGAAATGCCTTCTTTCCTTATCCAAAAATCAAATAATTATGGAACTCTTTTCCACTACCCTACAAAGAGGAGAAGTTATTTTCACCTTTGAGTGGTCTCTTAGAAATTAGCTTCCCATCTAATGCTCTTTAGTGTAGGAATAAGAGTCTAAATTGATAATTGTCTTCTTGGAAAACCATAGTATGGTAATACCTTGGCCCTAGAATGGTTCATGAGTAACAAATGGTATTGAGGTTGTAGGTTTGATGTTATATTCTTTAGTTATTATGGGCATTTTAGATATCATTTGCATTTCAAACACAATCTATACCCTCTCTTAATAGAGTTAGTTCTTCTAGCATATTATGAGTAGGAATGAAACCAAATTTTCTAATAATATAACATCATGATTAAGCAAATCCTTACATAGAGGATTCAAAATTTCATTGTAAGTGACTATGTCGGGAATAAGTCATATTGCAATGAGGCTATCTAGTAGCTTAAAATCTTTATGAATCATCTTGGTAATGTGAAGCGAATTAATCCATGTGATGTATGTAAAATTATGAGGAATGAACCTATTTAAGGACATCCTATTCGTAATTTGTACAACCCTTCTCATAGTAGCTACCTTGCAGTATTCATGAATAAAAGTGTTGTAGCTAACAACATTATGAACCAAACTATTTTTATGCATGAGGGAATAGAGTCTATTTTCTATTTGTACCATTTTTTCTTACAAAGTCCATAAATGAGAATGTTCTTAGTGAAAATATCTAGGATAAGTCCTTATTCCACTATTTCCACCAATCAAATTATTAGGGAAACTGTGCTTATTGTTTCATTACCATGAAGTGTATATGGGCCCATCAGATGCTAATTTTCTTGCAAAGGCCTTTGATGAAAGTAGGGTAGGAAATGACATCAATAAATGGTAGTTTTTTTCTCATTTTATCCCATAATTTGAAATATTCTCATATATCTCCTTCCTTGAAATGACCATCGATTAGTTCAAGAGGCATGTATGTATTTAGTTTCTTGGAAATACATGTCATCAATATATTCCAAATAGTATTATTTGTAGTAATAACTTCATTCATCAATGCTTCAAGAATCCCTATAGCTTCAGCAATGTTTTCTTGCTAATAAAGACCTGATATTAATGCATTATAAAAAATTAAGTGTGCATTAATTTTTTTCTCACCAATTCATCAATGAACTCAACTACCATGTTGACAATACCCTATCTATAGTATGCAACAACAAGAGTGTTATAAGTTACAGTACCTAATTTGACACCCCTTTTATTCCATATTTCCTAATTTCATGATAACCTTTCACTCTCTCAAATTGTTTGAAACAAGTGATGTGGGCTCATATCTCCATTCGGGAATAATCTCCCATAATTGGTTACATCTAGTTGATTCAAGACAATCTAGAACTTGTTAATCCTTGGTAGGGGGGAATATTTGGAAACTATAATGTCCCTCAAAATAAAAGATATTTATGTGGTAATTTATATGTAATAAGGCCCATGAATGGGGAAACCTTCAAAAATGATCCTTCCATGGTCCTAGCATATGTGTTTTGTGCTCCCAAAACATTAAAATTGTTGAACATCTATTTTTAGTTTTCCCTTTTATTTAATATTTTTGGAACAAAATTCGGATTCTTGAATACATTGATATTCTTTGGAGGGGCTTACTATGGAGGAACCTCTCAGTAAATGGATTTCTGCTCACCATAAAATTCATCATAAATCCCTACCCCTTCTTACAACATGGGGGGCATTTTTTGGAGAGTAATCATCCCATTTTTGAAAATTTGGGGACATCTATCCTAATATTGAAATTCAAATCATATCTATTGTGTAATCATTCAAAACAAAACTGAGTCAAAAGAAGGAGCATCTACATCCTCAACCAAATATCCAAATAGTTAATCCTTAGGTTTTTTCTGATGGAGCAGATCAAGGAACCACATCTCATGGGGACCAAGGAAGAATCGTATTTGTTTCAAACACCTATTGTATTAGATCCTCTGCCAACATTGGAATAGATACAAGCAAATTTGTAGATTTATTATCATTAAAAGTATTTCTCCACCTTTCCAATGATCGAGGGATCACTCTACTACGTATTTTTAAAGACTCGTTGCTATTCATCAATTCTATGAAGATATTATCTTAACTTCAAAACATTTCTTTGCAACCTCTCTATCAAAGCATACAACAAATTATAGCTTCTTTTACTTGTGTTACAATTGATCATGTATATAGGATCAAAAACCAAGTTGTATTTTGGCTATCAAAAGTTGGTTTGGACCTAAAACTCAATACATGAAAAGTTATAACAACTTAGGGTGTCCAACAAACAAAACATTGTCATCACCCTTGATTCTAGGTAAAGTGTCTAACCTACGTATCTTTTTCATAGTATATGAACATTTGAACATTTTATCATTAATTAATATGTCATTTTCTAAAGTTAACAACTTTTGTATAGATATGTAATATTGGTTTTTTTTCTTGATTGTTTTATTATATGTCTCTTTAGGAAGGTTGAAATATGACTACAATAAGGTCTTCATCACATGGGATTAACATCAATTTTCTCATAAATTTTGATCTTGGAGCCTTCAATATAGCTAATGGATTGATTAGATTTTAGATTAGCCTTGGAGCTAAGAGAGATCATGGATTTCTTTCCTTCTCATGTAGAGGAAGAAAAAATTTTCACCTTTATACCCACTTTTCAGATTTGTTTGTATAGGTTTGAGGAGAACTTTTAGGGGATTGTCGGGGATGCCATCAAGTGACCATTAGAATTGAGAGATCATGTAAGAGGAATGAACCCAAGGAAAAACATTGAAATCCATGTCAGAGCTCAAGTTATGGAACATGATGTAATATTTTCTACATTAATAGAATGTTCTTTCTTTCCCCACATTTTTTTTCTTATCAATGGTTTAGTGTTGTTTGTTAGATGCCTTTATTTCCATCATAAAAGTAATAAATTATATCTAAAAGGGGTTTTCACTCAGTTCTAAAGTTTTGTTATTTTTCGTGTACTTTTTTCATGTCCTATGTACCATATTCTTCAAAACAGGGCTTCCTCCTTTTACTAAGATCCATTAATAAGTGCAAGTTGTAGGTCCCTCTCTTGCCTTGTTTATTGAAAACCTAGTTATTTCTTTTAGTTAGTTATAAAGCCTTGTTATGTATAGAGTGAAATGAATTTTCATGTTTTTGTGTTCAAGGTTCTTGGAGCCAAGACCTCCTTATTTTACTAATATCCATTAACAAGTGTAAGTTATAGGTTTCTCTCTTCACTTATTTATCAAAACCCTAGTTTCTCCTTGGTTATTTGATGTTTTAAAATGTTTTTTTGTCACTAACCTTGTAATCAATTACTCGGTGTTAGAAAATTAGAAAGGAAAAAATATTTTCTTTATATAGATAATTACTTGTGACTTTATTATCTTTATGTTCTTATTTTTATATTTTATTTCATCAAGAAATTACCAAAACAATAGCGCAAATATCACAAACACCAAGTGTAGGCAAATAGCTAGGGAAAAACCCCTAACTAGGGGAAAACCCAATTAACAAATCTTCCTTAATAACTTATAGAGATAATCCAAGACTCTTGAGATAGACACAAACTTCCTCCCCGCTAAGTCAACGCTTTCTTCCTTCTTATAGATGACAACTCTTCAACAACAACTTTGAGCTAGCAGCAACCACCTCTAGCAACAATTTAGACCCAGAAACTCGTAGCAGCAGTAGTAACAACTTTGACTTGACAAGAGAGACTTCAATCTCCTAGAGAAATCCACACTAGAGAGAGAGATAGATAGCCCAAAATTTTTATCTTGATATTTTCTTCCTTCTTCTCCAACTTCACACTCCTTTAAGCCTCCTTTTACAACTTTGCACTTTTCCATCTCATTTCTTCTGGGATATCGAACTTGAGTGAGTGAGTGAGAGTGCTCCAAATGAATTCAAATTTCTCCAATTTATAGGCTTCTGGTGAGGTCGAATTACCCATTTTGAGGTTGAATTGATCTCCTTGAGGACGACTTGGTTTGGAGGTGACACATAAGTTATTTTATTCAATATTAATTCTTTTTCTATGATTTAAAGAAGGGTCTGTTTTAATGGACAATGACTCTAATGACTCAGAATAAATCCTAGAAGTCATCAATGGGGACTTTGACGTAAAACATGATGAACCAAGCATGAAACCCATACTTTAATAATAATAATAATAATTTATCTTTCATTCTTTTGATAAATATGTTTCATTGTGACTCAAATACATTTTATGAAGATACAACCTAGGTACATTCTTCAACACTTCCTCTTAACTACGGATGTATTCATACTTACATATACAAGTACATGGAAGATCTCAAAACACATGAAGAGTTTAGGCACTTACAATGCCATGGACTAGATTCTTGACCAGGGAAATCTATCTGAGTGGGACTAAGATGGAATAAAGCTTTCAGCCAGTCTACGTACCATCAGACTTAGCTGCTAACCATCAACCAAGGGATCTAGGTGTGTACCCAAGTTCAAAGCTCCATGATCAATGCCACCCTCCCTCTTCAAGATCTAGAAATCAATACATATGTCGACCATATGTCCTCCAAAGAATTATACACACTCAATGCCTCAACACATCAAATCTCTCTAACCTGAAGCATGATTTTTCAAAAACCTTGAGAGATCTACCTGAATAGTTAAAACACCTTAATCAGTAACAATATTTCAGATACTCATGAGTAAACATAAACCTTTGGGGCCTCCTAACATCTTGATGTTGCCTCACAATTCATCACTGTAGGACTTCGAGGCTTCCCAAATGAATCTTGACAAATATTTCCTCAATCATTCAACTCCCTTTCCTTCTTCACATGTAGCAACCAAATTGAGAATTCCTTCATTCAGTAGCATCTCAATATGCGTTCTCCAATTTTCTTATTCAAGGTATCCATAACTATAGAATGCCCTCATTCTCAACTCAGGGGATATACTCTTTTCTCTTTCCAGGCTCCCTCTTAACTTAGGGAGATCAACTTATTCCCTATGGCATCAAATAATCTTTCATGGCTTCCATTTTTTTTATCATCACCATTCTTATAACTTTCTTCATCTTTATTATCAACCATATCACTTTACTTATGAATATATTCATCATCTTGAAGATTATTAACCTACACAACATAGATAGAAATTACAACCCAATACATATATAAAAGCATGAACTTAAATATATCATAAGTATACAAAAAATGGAAGCATTAGACTTTAGAAATAAAATACCTAAACTAAGTTAGGTTCATAATAAAGAAGAGACACATACTTTATACTTCAACTACTTACATGGCTTAGGCTATAATTCCTAGATCACATCAGTCACTCAATAAATATATTAGTGTCATTATATCTAGGGCCTCAATATCTCTTCCAGAGATATGGAATACACTATTATAATATATTTCAAACTCTAGAAGAAATTCTACAATGTATCCAACAACTTTAGAATTCATATGTTAGACTTCTACTAGAATTTAATGCGAACACTAGATTTCATACATGAGACACTAAGTATTAGATGAGAAAAAACAAAAACAATCAAATCACAGTCTAACATTTCATGTAAATGACCAACTTCTACTATGGTTTGTTGTAAGCCCTAGATTTTATCATCATAATAGAGTATCTTTACATCATATCCTAGAACATAAAACTTCTACTAAGGCTTCGTGACAAACTCGAGAACTTATCCACAAATAGGTTAGAAAAATGCATATCTAGGATAATCATTCACAAGAATATCATAACATATATACTTGGACAACCTCAAGACACAAATATAAATACATTTAAAGCTATACATATAACAATCTAGATCGGACTAGTGTTTTGATCAGACAATCAAACATACACCTAGGGTTTCATTCCTAGGTGTTAACTCTCAATACGTAAGGATTTTACTTACAAACCCTAATTTACAAGAAAATCAAGGTCTATGAACATATTAACATCCAACCCTGAAAGACTAGGGCTTCCCTAACAATACCAAGACTTCAATCATGACATTTCCATAAAAAAAAAAACATCAAAAGAATAATATTTTCTAGGTTTCATCAGTAACCCTAAGAAGGTTCATTAACATAGGCATACCCTTAGGTTAGTGTTTTATAGGGACCCATTTAGGGTTCCACAAACATAATTATTAACGAGGGAATATTAAATCTAATGATTAATATCCCAAACAAGAATCTCTATGATTCAAGAGTCCTAGAAATAACACTTGTTATTAATGTAAAGGAAATTTCTTAGAATAAATGAACATACCTATATTATGAAGAGAAATAAAACTTAGGGTCCAAGACATAACTTTTAAGTTGTTTTATATAAAAACCTTATAGGACACCAATTCCAATAGAAATTCTATCATGCTTTGTCTTTTGAGGTATTCTCCATAGCCCTTGATCACAACAACAAGATTTTCCTAAAAACAGAAAATATATAAAAGAACTATAATTAGTATCCAATGTAAAGACATATAGATAAGAAAAAGGGAAACCGAATATGAAAAATAATACATGGAGTAAGATACTTATCTTTGGAAAATGGTGAGTGCTCCCTCTTAATCCAATCTCGAGGGATACCTAAAACTTTAATAGAAAAATTCAACAATGTTTCTCCAAAGAATGTCAAACCTATGAGTTCTAGAAAGAAAAGTACAAAATAAATCAAAAATTGAAAGTAGAACGTCTTAGTAGTATGTCCTTTATTTCTGGTTCTTCGGTCCTCTTCTTCTTTGGAGATCCTTCTACACCAAAATTTGCATCATCTCTATTTCTCTTTCTCTTTCTTGGCTTTTTAGGAAAATCATTTTTTTAGTGACCCATCTTGTGATAATTATAGCATTCGATTTTGGATATGTCAATATTCCTTCTTGGCCCTTTAGTCTTCTTCAATGATCCTTTGTTCTTGTAATGGAGTATGAATTTGAAACATTTTCTTCTTCATTCTCTTTGTTGCTTACTAGAGAAATCATGACTTCTTCCTCACTTCAAGCTTTCTATAGTTTTTCAGATATAAGAGTCTCGTTCTAGTTGTTGAGACCGGATGAGAAGGCACTTCATGATGTTGGTAAACCTAGAAGTGAATTAATTCCAAGTTCTTTCTATGGTACTATC
The DNA here is from genome assembly GCA_000404065.3 of Pinus taeda. Classification (NCBI taxonomy): domain Eukaryota; kingdom Viridiplantae; phylum Streptophyta; class Pinopsida; order Pinales; family Pinaceae; genus Pinus; species Pinus taeda. Next base: position 233,532 of record APFE031123682.1, on the reverse strand, counting down.
TCATCAATTGATTGAATTTCATCTCGTAATCTGGCTAATCTCACAAAGAAAGATGCCACAATGTCTTCCTTTCTCATATTTATAGATCTTAATTCATCTTTAAGGCTTGCTATTTGATCAATATTCTTGATAGTGAATACTTTTGATAAATCTTCATACATGTCTTGAGTAGAGTCTATGTTGGATATATAGAGGATGAGGTTATCATTTATTCCATCCACCTATTGTGTCATAACCAATATTTCTATTTCCCTAAATTTTTCCTTTTCTGCATCACTTGATTCATTGGTTAGCTTCTTTGCCGTTTCCTTGAATAAATACAAAACTTTATTCTTCTCAGGGATGAGATTTATCCTCTTCCTCTAGGCCCTATAGTTAGATGCTCCTTCTAGTTTGTTCTCACCCTTCATTGAGTTAGACATTGTCCATGAAGATGATTGATTTGACTTCTTATATGTTTCTTTTCAAGACCCTTATTCAAAGATTGTTAGAACTCCTTAATCTTCAATATATATTCAAGATTCATTTTTCCGTTCTTCACCTTATCTCTAATACCATGTTAGAAAATAAAAAAGGAACAAATATTTTCTTTATATACCTAATTACTTGTGACTTTCTTATATTTATGTTCTTATTTTTATCTTTTAGTTCATCAATAAATTACCCAAAGAATACAACAAAGATCATGGACACTAGATATAGGAAGAAAACCTAGGAAAAACCCATATCTAGGGAAAAATCCAGTCTACAAATCTTCCTTAATATCTTCTAGGCATAATTCAAGACTCTTGACCTAGACATACACTTCCTCCACACCAAGTCAACCCTTTCTTCCTTCTTGCAGTTGATAACTCTTCAGTAACAACTTCGACCTCACAACAACTTGCAATAATAATTTTGACCCAAGAACTAGCAGCAACAACTTCAACTTGACAAGTGATACTTTATCCACATGAGAGATAGAGAGATAACCCAAAATTTCAACCTTGACCCTTTCTTCCTTCTTCTTTGACTTCACATTCCTTTAAGCCTCCTTTTCCAACTTCGCACTTTTCCAACTATTTACTTCTGGAATATTGAACTTGAGTGAGTAAGTGAGAGTTCTCAAAATGAATTTGAGCGTATCCAATACATAGGCTTCTAGAGGATGACCTGGTGTGGAAGTGACAAATATCTTATTTGACGCAATATTAGTTCTTTTTACATGATTCCAAAGCCCAAGAAGGGTATCTTTTATTGGAAAAGAACTATTGACTCATAATAAATCCAACAAATCCTCAATGGGGACTTTGACCTAAAACATGATCACCCAGGCATGAAACCCATGCCTTAATAAGTCATAATAATAATAATAATAATAATTTTTTTTCATTCTTTTGATAAATACATTTCATTGTGACTCAAATACATTT